>JAOUQT010275631.1:0-16941 GCA_025769995.1 Xyliphius kryptos | reverse complement strand
CATACACACTATACAGGGCAATTTAGAGCATTCAATTTACCTTCATGTTTTTGGAATGTGGAAGGAAACCGGAGAACACCCACGCAGACACGGGGAGAACATGGAAACTTCAACCAGATTGGGATTCGAACCGGGAATCCCCAGCGCTGAGAGGTGAACTATGGCGTGAGAAAGGGTCCAAAAGTTTTAAGAACTTAAAAGCTGAATTTGTAAACAAATTTCTTCGTTGTAAGTTCTCAAAAGTTTTGGACCCTTTCTGATGCCATAGCGAACGTGATAACCACGAAGCCACCGTGCCACCCATCCCTAAATTTTTAATTTAATTTAATGATTTTTTTTTCTCAATCTGCCATCTGCTTTTTCTTTGATGAGCTGCTGAGTCTGGAAACTTTTTGTGGTCCCATGATGGAGCTAAATAGTAAAACGTTAACTTTACTTTTACTAAGCAAAAAAAAATCACTCAACGGGGACAATGAGGTTTGTGCAACGTGAGCACGCCGATTAAATCCAAAGCATCTGGTGAAACAGAGACATCATTTTCGCAGAGAAAATCGAATTCGGTAATCTTCAAGTCAACGAAAACCGAGGTTCCACTGTACTTGTTTTAAGAAGCTAACCTTATGAGGACCAAGGCTCAGTGGGGAACTCCTCCTCCTTAAACAACCAGTCAGCATTAAACAATACAATTGTGATCAAAGTGGGTGTGTCTGTTCCCGTGCTCGTTCGGTTTCCTCTCTTTGCTACTCTTCACATCAGGCCACACAATCTAAAAGGATTTAAAAGTAAAGATTGTTTCTTTCCGACCATTTTAAAAAACCTTTGCAAGCTTTTCCATTCACGCTTTTGGCAGCACAGCGCCCCGAAGAACTCATTTGCATTTCCATTACAGGCTGAATTATTTCCAGTTCCTCTTCCAAATGTCATTCAGCATGGTTTTGTTGGAGATGTAGAGCAAAACTTAACATTCTCACTGAAGACGATCATGTGATGGAAATGCAAATCCAGCGTTGTGCTTCACACAAAATGCTTCTGGAAGATAGATGTGTGGTTTCATCTCCACAGTATTAACACTTTCCAGTTGCGGTGCTCTCTGCCACCTACTTAATGATCTGGTCAGTTGTCAGAGGTCACAATGACACTATAAAGCAGATAGTTCTGCCTCTGTTTGATTCGGCTGAGCTTTGATTAACACACTTACAAGGACATGATAAACCCACAGCTGTATCTGCATTGAAATGTGAGAAGTACACAAAATTGTCACAGTAGCGCGTCGTCAGGGCCTTCAAAGCCTTCTCTGAAGGCCTGAAATAAACTGAATCACAAACTGATGTAAAAATAACAACATGTCCATGAATACTTAAACAATTCCAGCGAGAACTAGAAGCTCTGTTTCTGGTTCTCTCGGTCTCTACTATTTCCTTATAAGAGCGTTTAGTCAATCACATTTCAGTGTCATTGGTTGCCAGGTTTTACATTTTTTCTGCCTACGCCTTCAGAATCAATCTTGCAGTAGCATTAAATGAAGTGTAGCTCAACCAGTTTTAACCAATCAGATGCCGAGTTGGCCTTACAGCACATCTAGATGTGCCAGGGGTCACCAACCTTTTTGACATTGAGAGCTACTGATGCATGCAAGGGTTACCAGTTAGACTTCTAACATAAATTTGCTCAATATACCTTAATATTTTCTGATTTTATATTGCTTAGTATACCTAGAAATATATACATAAAAGACACTTATTGTAAGAAATCATCAACATGATCAGTGTCAACAATGATTTAACAAAAAAACGAGCACTCTAAATTTCCCCGTATAGTGTGTGCGTGTGTACCCAGTGATTGATTGCCACCCTGTCCTGGGTGTATCTGCCCAGTGCCCAAAACGCTCTTTCCTGGATGGGCATGGGGAACCCCGCCGTGATCCCAGTACAGGAATAAGCGAAAGATAAATGGATGGAAACTGATATACACTGCTCAAAAAAATAAAGGGGACACTTAAACAACACAATGTAACTCCAAGTCAATCACATTTCTGTGAAACCAACCTGTCCAGTTAGTGTACAACACTGATTGTGAATCAGTTTCACTTGCTGTTGTGCGAATGGAACAGACAACAGTAAAAAGTAGTAAAAAGAAAATAGTAAAAAGACAGTGGGAATAAAACGTTTTTTAGTCATGCAATAAAAGTTCTGATGGCTTGATAAGTACCACCCAGAGTCCAAAATGTAACAGATGTGCTTAATAAGTAGGATGCTCAGGAGCAGCTGCGTGTTGAATACTGGTTCATTGACCGTACAAAGACAAATGGCGAACAGCTGGTTCCTCCTCTGCAGTCAAGATTCCAAAAGAGCCAGGTTTCTACAGATCATCATTCAGCAAATCCCTCGACAAGGTAATGTTACTCAATTAAGTCACAGTGAGCTTTCATTCGGAGGTAGATGGACTTTAGCAATTATCATCAATTAAGCACACAGGAAAATGACTTTAATCTATTTAGAGGGTCATTTGCTTTATTAATGGGACGGATAGCAGTAGGCTCTTTTATGTTATTAGATATATTATTATAAGGATATTGTATTTAGTTGATTGAATTACAATATAAAACTGTGCTCCAGAGTAGAGGGACATGAGAAGGAGGGGGATTAAACACTCAAAATGACATTTAAATTTTGGTATTTTTAGAGAACGTTGATAATATGTATCTTTATATATGACCTGGCCACTTTATTAGGTGTTAGCACGTTCGTCTCTCAGCACTGAGGATTCCTGGTTCGAATCCCAGTCTGGGAGGAGTTTCCATGTCCTCCCCGTGTCCGCATGTTGGCTTAGTGATTAGAACATTCAAGGTAAATTGGCTGTAAGTAGCCTCACATCTAAACTGCTCACATGTGTGAGTGTGTGTGTGTGTGTGTGTGTGTGTGTTTGTTTGTTTGCTTGCTTAGGCTTAGCAATGAATTGGCATCCTGTTGTGCATGTAACTGCCCAGCACTTAAAACGTTCTCCCCTAGATGGGCATGGGGAACCCCCCACTCCGCGACCCTAGTAGAGGATTATCTAAATATACTGAGAGGTTTTCACATTAAATAATAATTCTAAAACACAAATCTAGTTTTGTCATATCTAATGCTCCTTTCATAGCAGCACCATTGTATCTGATCAACTCAGGGCAAGAAGCACTAACTCACCACCACCCTATTAGTGTCACTGCAGTGCTAAGAAGCATCCACCACCCAAATATTACCTACTGTGAAGCGTTCCTATTTTAAAAAAGAGTAAAGAGGGATAATAACAAAGTATATAATGAAACAGAGATGGTCTACAGTTAGTAAATGGGCATCTCTTTGGAAAATGGAACTAATAGACAATGAGCATAAAAACTAATAGATGTACCTAATAAAGTGACCAGTTAGTGTACGTTCTCTGCAATGGTGATATCATGTATATTTGTTTTGAATAATACTGTATTCTAACATTATGCGTACATGTTTCATATTCATTATATCAATTAATTTAAAGTAATAGGACAGTAATAATGCAGCAGAGGCTAACAGGCCACACCAGTAGCTATAGGTCTGTAAGACCCTGCTTATGTCTCTTATTAAGTTGAGCTGGATCTGTACATGAGGGGATTCTCTTCCACTTAAAACCATTCATTAGTATATCCATATATTTACATACTAATTCAACAATTATTGGAAAATCGACAGCTTTTATAAAGGAGTGCTAAATCTGCCACTAGCTAAAATAAATGAATGCTCCTAAACGGGAACTTAACATGTAGGTGTGAAGGTGCATAAATTAAACCCACTGATATTTTATATAACTTGAGAGAGAAACTGTGGACAATGCAGAGATGGGCTTTCCTCCAGTTTTTTCTTTTTCTTTTAGCTCTGTTGTAACGACTGAAACGATATGTCTACCTGGACAAAATTGGTTTTAGATGAACCTGTTTTTCGTGTCATACCTTTAGTTTTAATCATGTCTGAAAACCATAATTCCAAGTCTTATATCTTTCAGCTATAATGCATGCACTTGGTAAAATGCTACATCCTGTACCATATTTATACCATAAAAAGAATTTATAGGTACATACAGTTCATGCAATTTATTATTTTTATTTCCACATTGTGCTCTAGGAGCTTGTGTATGCATTATTTTATATACGGGACAGTGATAAATGCATGCGGCATAATGTGAATACATTGAGATCCATACTGCACTCTTTATTTAGCATCACAAGTTTAAGTTTTTTGACCAGTCAGTGTATTGGCAGTGTTGGAGGACTGGATCAGTCCTCCCTCTCTCAGATACAATGATCAATTGAGTCTGTGAAGCACCTAACCAGATCAGCGACATTGCTTTTTTTTTAACATAGGTCTCGCACCGGAGTAAGCCGCTGCACAAGTATGCCATTGCTCTTTTTGATTAATTTTTAAATAAACAGCTAAACTTAGCCCCTCATTCTTCCAACTGGATGCTGAAAAGCTGGTCCATGCCTTTATCTCCTCCAGGCTGGAATACTGCAATGTTCTCCTCACAGGGATCTCTGGCAGGAGCCTACAGAAACTCCAGCAGATTCAGAACTGTGCTGCCCGGATCCTGACGAGGGGCAAATACGATCACATCACACCCGTTTTACAAACTCTACCCTGGCTACCATCCAACAGAGAATTCAGTACAAACTCTGTCTGCTCACTCACAAATGTCTCCATGGAAACGCCTCTACCTCAAAGAGCTTCTTATCCCATACAATAACTCAAGAGTTATTCACTTAACTAATTGCTACTCCCTCCAACAGCCCCTGACCAAACTCCGCACTATGGGAGACCAGGCTTTTCAAGCTGTTTCCGTATGTCTGTGGAATACTCCCCCAGATTTCCTGAGAGCAGCACAGAGCATGGAGTCTTTAAAAAATCAATTTAAAACTTTCTTATTCAAAAGGGTTTATAAGGACATTTTAATGCATTTGTACTGTTCCTTTGTGAATCTTAAGTGTTTTTATTAGTTTTTTTTTTAATGTTTTTAAATACCTACAATGTAGAACTTAGTGCATTATAAATAAAATGTATTATTATTATTATTATTAATAATAATAATAATAATAATAAACCATCTGGACAAAAGCAATTGGAAATATTACAGCTGCAGATTTTATGACCTTCTATTTTAAGATGGTTTTACAAGACTTTAGGGTGTTTGTGGGGATTTTTGCACATCTGTGACACCAAACACTAGGGGCTGGCCTTTCAGAATTGCTTATAAAATTTAGTTAGTTTCTTTTAAAACCACCACATTGTTGTGAGTTAGTCAGACATTGTGTCATATTGGCATGGACACTGGAGCAAGCATGCATCTAAACCGATATCATGAGAACATTTGCTCAACCTCCCCAGTCTGTAATGTTGATGAGTTTGTGTAGCCAAGTGCCTGATGGAGGTGCCAAACAAGCTATGATCATGTGAAATCAGTTCCCAGTAATTATCACCAACTCTTTCTGCGTCCACATATCTAATCAAAATGTTTAAACCTCATGTTTATTAATGAGGATCCAATATGTTTGACATGGCAGGCTTGGGACACAACAGATTGTCAGTGAAGGCAGAATGGTGGAGCTGTCCATGGTCCTGAATTTGTTTTGCTGAAAACTGTAACAGTTCAAACACATGGGAAACTCTGAGTATATGAATTATTAAAGATAATTATTCTAAAAACATCATTAGTAAAAAATAAGTAGGAACCATATTGTTTCTGAACAAAATCGTTTCTGTAAAATGATTTTGAAGTTAAACCAGGGATGTTTTTTTTCTTACTTACTGTGCAGTTTGTTACATTTTTCTTAATGCTGTACCTTGCAGGTGCAAAAAACATTTATTTTATTCATCATTTATTGCTGTATAATTTGTATCATCAGTGCACAAAGGAGGCTGCCTTCAGGATGTTGCTGGTGGCCATCTTCGTTTGGTGGATCGCGTTCAGTCCAGCAGTGTCTCTAAGGTATTTTATAATTCTAACACAACTGTTTCTTCTTCTCTTTTCAGCTTGTTCTCGTTTAGGTGGCCCCAAATTAGAGAAAATTTCTTTATGCGATTTGGCACAGTTCATAAACAATCCTGATACAACCTTTCTATTGACCTGAGCTTGGGACTGGCAATACACTTGTGTTTTCACCACGACGGTTAGGACAATTCTGTGTTTTCAATTAACATATTGACCTGTCTTTAGATGTGAGAGAGAAAACAGACCACTGAAAAAATCCACATGGGCACAGAGAGGACATGCAGACTCCGCACTGGTGATCAAACTGTTCTGAGGTGAAAGCGCCATTTCTGCAGCACCATGTCACCCAGTGATCAACTCAAACTCATACCAAGTGAGTAAATTTCATACTTTTACAAATATAGATTTAGCTTTAAACATATATCACACAAAAAGGATCAAATGTTGCTTTTAGAGCTTCTTCGTGTCATTTAGCAATGAATACCATAAATTGAGCACTGGTATTGATAGATTGGTTTATTTGATTGATTTAACTTTATTGTCATTGTTCCATACAAGTTCAAGACAATTAAATGATGTTAACATCAACCAGACGTGCAAATGGTAGAATTGTGCAGACATACAAAGTGCAATAATAGTAATAATGTGCAATACAATTATTGTGCATGTCAGGATGAGTTCAGTTCTGATTTACTGAATTTTCAAATATATCCAATCAGAAGATGCTTTCATCTCCCTGAAAAAATAAAAAATGGTCATGGAGAAGGAAGAATGATTTTCAGACCGTAAACTGGCCCTTACATTAAAGTTTTTGAAGAGTGTTGAAATTGTTCAACTCTCACAAAGTAAAATCATGGCCAAAATAAATGCAACTTCAGATTAAAATAAGCATTGTGATGATTAAGTTTGTTAAAGTTGCCATGGTACCTCATAACCAAAGTTTAAGCCGGTCCAATAAAAAATAATATGTATTTGGTGTTTTGTTGAGAGGGCAACATATATATTTGAAACACTTAATACTGCATCAGTACTGTTACTCCATCCTTAAGTTGCACTCTGCCGAATGAGATTCTGCCTCATGCTGAGTTCACTTGAATGAAAGTTAATAATGGAAAATAACAAACAATGCTTATATCACAGATCTTCTTGGTTAAACATATAATTAACGCAGTACCTGATTTCTAGTTAATTGGCAATGTTGACATCATTTAGACCTCATCCTGTGCTTATTAATCACATCATGTCATCCAGAAAAGCATTGCATTGCTGGTTAGTTTGCTCAGTCGTGCTGCTCCCATGTCTGATCGTTCAACCATCACGTCATTGATAAGATAAATTAGTTTTAATTCGCTTGTTAATGAGCTTGATTCATGAACAGATTTCTAAATCTGTAGGCTCAACACTTTTTTATTTGACACTGTGTTGCCGTATGGACAACTGAGCAGCACATGGACATGAGCTTATTTTGGGATCTATTAATAAAGCCATAATTCAGTTCAAAGTGACATGCTCTCATATCCTATCTCATGTTACGTTTACATTACATTTAGTCATTTAGCAGAAGCTTTTATCCAAACGGACTTACAAATGATAGAACACTTACAAATTACAAAACGTTAATTTTAGTTTTGGGGTTATTTTAAAAAACTGCAGCACTTTATTGTAAAAACACCATTGTTTTCTAATATCTAAAGATTCTGCTACTACGCTTAATTTTCTGCAGTTCCACACTTTCTATTTGCTGTCTTCTCGCCGCCGTGTGGGTTTGCCCCAAATTCTTGCCCTGATCATTATTTATACCTGTGTCTTGTAATTAGTCTCATTTGACTTATTAGTGGCTATTGTTTAGTGTGAGTATAAATGGATTTTCAGCCGAACAAGATGCTTTTTGAACATTGCTTATGTTTATCTGCAGTTCTGAGCTTCCCTGCAGTCCTCAAAAAATACTGAAAATCAATTGCGCGACATGCTGCACACATTCTGAAAAACAGAAGAAAAACAGATATTATTAGCAAAGTTATTATTTAAAAAAATTCGGATGGGTAAAAAATATATAAATCACAAAGCGGATCATATATAGCACAAGACTTTTAATGAATAAGCCTGCTTCCTGTATTCCCCTGACTTGATAACCTGGATTTGATGTTCTTTAGCTCTTTATATCTGCCATTTGTTTCATCACACTTGTTTTATAGGAATGTTCAAGTTAGAATTTTATTTTTTTTATTATTTAATAATAATTTAACACTGAATCTAATTTAACTGCTGTACCACACTGGTGATGACCACACACACGGCTTAAAGTAATTTTGTCCAGCATCATTACATACAGTATTACAAATTACAGTTACAGTATATAAGGGCGGCACGGTGGCTTAGCACGTTCGCCTCTCAGGCGAATTCCGATTTGGGTGGAGTTTCCATGTTCACCCTGTGTCCATGTGGGTTTTCTCAGCGTTCTCCAGTTTCCTCCCACAGTGGATTCCAGGTAAATTGAATGCTTTCAATTGCCCTGTATGGTTGTGTGAGTGATTGTGTGCCCAGCGATGGATTGGCGCCCTGTCCTGGGTGTATTTGCCCAGCGCCCAAGATGTTCTCCACTAGCTGAGCATGGGAAACCCCACCTTGACCGTAGTAGAGGAATAAGCTTAAGATAATGGATGGATGGAAGTTACAGTTAATAAAGGAACCTATTGTTCATTTGATTTATTTATTTCTATAACACCTTTACAATAGTACTATAGTGGTCCATTCATTATTTTTTACTTAATCCTATACTAGGGTTCGAGCACTGGGCAGATACACCAAGGACAGGGTGTTAGGCTATGGCTGGGCTCACACTCATTTGCACACACTCATACACAACATAAAGGGAAATTTAGAGCAGCAAATTTACCTTGACTTTCGGAAGAAACCTGAGAACCTAAAGTAAAACCATGTGGACACAGGGAAACATCATTCAGATTCGGATTTGAACCTGAGGGACGAACATAACCACCAAGGCTCTGTGTGAAGCAGGCCGTGTTAACAAGTCAGAAAGTTCACAGCGCTCTGTTTCCCTGTTTGAATTCTAACTCACTTCAAATTCACCCATATGTATGATATATGGCAGTGTATATATATATACATACACATTTTTGTGTCCCCTAAGAAATCCATGTTGTTTGCTACCAGCCATCTACTATGGATTTGACATTGAGTCATCGGAAAAAAAAAATATTAAGCCATTACTCCATCACTCTGATTTCTATGTGTCAGAGCAAATATACAGTGCAACTTAAAAGATATATTTTGCCTCGCAGTCCTTTTTGGGAAAGAAAAGGCAAAACAATGCAATAAACTGCTGACTTGCCCTTTGTATTACATTACAGTGATAGAAAATAGAAAAATACAACCACAGTTAGTGGTCCAAAAAGGTAATGATGGGAGAAAGGTCTTTTTCATACTGATTACCATAACGGCAAGCTAATGCAGCATTAGTGCCACTTCACAGAGCCTTTCTTACTGGGAACGGTGGATGATCATTTGTGTCCATTGTACTTAGTCACAGTTTCGCTTACTGTAAATGTGTAAAATAACACTTTTACCGGCCCTTATTTTTTAGTGATGTATATCAGTGAATGCAGCAAATGACTGTTAAAGTCTTTCATCCGCTGTAATGGAACAGTTGAAAGCTGTGCAAGAAAGGGGCTTTATTAGTAGTATTATTAGTACCCTTCCTGTAAAGATGCAGATATGAGTGCTGATGATGATGAAAAATACCACAATGCACACACTGCCTTCTGTACAAAGTTCTTGCTTGTTGTTTCTGTAACTAAGGCTATCAACGCGGTACCAGACAACTTTACCAGACAACAATAAAAACATGCTGTAAACAGTTTTATGGAGTCTGGTAAGATACATTCTCTTGCTGAAAGTGATGAATAAATCAGTGCAATGAAAAGGCGCACTACAAAGGGCAATTAAGAGCAGCCAGTTCACCTTGAATCCATGTTTTTGGATTGTGAGAGGGAACCTGAGATACTTAAGAAAAGCCATTTTGACACTTGGAGAACATGGAAACTTCACCCAGATTGGGATTCAATCCTGGATCCCCTGCACATACAGTTGGACAGGCTATTTACTACACTGCCCCAATACCATTACTCAATCTAAACTAATGTCTGGAGCATTGGACTAATAATTAAATAAAAAAAAAACAACATAAATTTTTTCCGGTAAATTGAAACACAAAAATGCTGGGATTTACAGTATTGGACAGTTCAGGTATCAGGGTTGCTTCCATGGCAGTCTCTCTTCATCTCCCCGCTTCCAGCCTCCTTTACTGTAGAAGGAGAGATAATAAGCCCACACACTCCCAGGCAGGTGCTACCATTTACCTTATTCGTGTCCCTGTGCCTGCCTCCCTGCAGGCTCTGCCCATCACAACCATTACCACAGTAATCGTTTAGTAATCTTTTGGTAATCTGTAACTTCAAGAACATAATTGTAAATGTGTTTAATCTTTCCCCAAAGAAAAAAATCAAATCTCTGAATAGTCAATAGCCAAAATCTAAGATTATTAATATTTTTTTTATTACACCAAACGTAAACAAACTAATGAAAAATATGTATTTCATGTATTTTCTTCAACTAGATGTTGAATAAAACATCCCATAATATAGAAACCTTAACGAATCAGGGAAAAGTACAAAATAGGAAGATTGCTAGAAACATCTAAATTGAATTTGAGAAAGCTCACACCAATGCATGACAGATTTTTTTGTACATCTAACATAAAAACCCCCAAGTCAGTCTATGTGCTAGACTGCTGCTTTTTGTAGTGCCTAAAAGTCCTAATACGAAAATCTTTCAATTCACCTGCACAAATAAGTTCCAAATTCTTCAGATCATTCTTTAATCGACTCTTATATTCTTTAGTTTTGTTGTTGTCCCTTTTGTGATGTTTGTCTGGTAATCAAAACCTAATTATGTAAATTAACCGGCGTGGAAACTTCATCTGATGTTTAAATATCCTTTTTGGTGTCAGGAGTTGGTTAACACTGCCAGACTTGCTAATTAAATAGGCTGGGCCTCTTTGCAGATCATTGGTTGGCACTGATTAAGAAATGATTGGAGCATTATATCAATCAAAGACAACGAAGGCAGCTAATATATCTCTTTTTCAATCAGAACTTAAGCACAGCATAAGGAGCAACGCATTTTCTGCTCTTCTTTATGGGGTGGAGTTTGCATGTTCTCCTCGTGTCTGTGTGTTCTCCGGTTTCCTCCCACAGTCCAAAAACATGAAGGTAAATTAAATGCTCTAAATTGCCCTGTATAGTGTGTGTATGACTGTGTATCTATGTGTGTGAGTGTGTACCCAGCGATGGATTGGCGCCCTGTCCTGGGTGTATCTGCCCAGCGCAGCCCCCCCCACAACCCTCATAAAGGAATGAATGGAAGATATTGAATGAATGACATACTGCGAATGTGGGCGGCCTGGCGCTGTAGTGGTCAGAACGTTTCCATGTTCTCCCTGTTTGCATGTGGGTTTCCTCTGATTTAATCCTGCAGTCAAAGAAACATGCATTCAAGGTGAACTGCTCTAAACTACCCCTACATGTATGCATTTGTATGAGTGTGTGCCCTGTGATTGATTGGCAATCTGCCCCCCAGAAACTCTAGTATAGGGAATAAGAGGAAACTAATAGAATCATGGTAAATATTGAAACCTCACACCTTTTCGAATTAATTTTAGATATCGCTGTTTATTTTATTGGCAATTCCTAAACCATTACAAAACTGTTAAAAATTCTTAATCTAAAATGACAACTGTACAAAGAGAATGAACGCTCAGGTTTGGTCGTCTATGCGCGGCACTGGTTCTGTCGTCCCACCTCCTGCTACAGGACCCAAAGCCCTGAACACCACAGTGAAAAATAGGCAACTGCCCTCTTTTCACAAAGCACTGCTTGTACCCCAAACTGGGCCATGCTCCTGTGGTTGCCAAGGAGATGGGCCTTATGGGTATTGCCGGGATCGGAAACAGCATGTGTGTGCGCGTGTGTGTATATATTCTCCCAGGAGACCCCATGAGCACGTGAGCAAGGAAACAGCGGTGCTCCTGCTAATCAGCTACTGGGTTTCTGTAGAAGACGTGAGCAAAACAGATCTTTATCGAGGCAATGAAGTGTGTCGAACACTGCTATTAAACAACCGCGTAATCTACTGCAGTGTGTGTTCTAAACTTAAACAGCTAGGTGCTTAGGCTACACAAACACACACACACAAAGCCCAACAGCAAAGAGTAAAGATACCAGAGCTTCTAATCAGCTTTTAATTAGAAGCTTATAAACAGGAAGTCGGGGTTGCCTAAAGAAAGGCTTATGAAGCTATAAACTCTATACGGAGTGAAATTTAAACACAGCAGCACTTCAAATCCCTCTGCATTACACCGATATGAGAGATCTCATAAACTAAAAGTCTCGTAAACTCCAAAGATCTGACATTTTCATTATTAAGAGCTAATAACCTGTAACTCAGTTACTCTGAATAACAGAATTACAGAGTTACGGAATTCTGTTACTCAGTGATCAGTGTTCACTTTAGAAACTGGACTACACTACATTGCGGAAGCCAGTTTTCTGGGGCAGTCATAGGCTTGTGGTTAAGGATTCAGCCTTGCGACCCGAAGGTCCCTAGTTCTATTTCCGGCCCCACCAAGTGCATGGCTGAAGTACCCTTGGGCAAGGCACCCAACAACAATTGCGCCCACCAATCCGGGCACATTTGCTCATTTCACTCAGTGTGTGTATGTGTGTGTTTCCTCTGTAGGCAAATAGATAACTTTGTCGATTTTGCTTTTAATAAATGCATTTTTTAATTAAATTACATGTTTTTTACTATTATAGTGTGTTTGTAACAGTTTTAGTAAAGCTCCAGGTTGTGTATTATTGTGAGGAAATTACAAAAAAGAGGTGTAACAGCATAACACCTCTTTCCCGTGATTTATTCACAATAATGCACACCCTCTCGTACCCCATTGCTTTAGTATACTTCAGCTTAATAAACATTGTGCACTGCACTTTAAAGCAGGAAGCATATCACACACACCAAGTATGTTACTCTCGCTTAAAAAAATCCAATTTCCGCCTGTGTCTCATGATCCTCCTGGTGGCATGACTTCAGGTTGGAAAAACAATAATCTCATGTCATGCCATGCAGAAATGGCTTGTGGCTTAAAACCACTAAAATGTTTGCAAAAAAGAGCTATCGTATACCACAATTAGTCTGAAACCCCAAATCTAATTGTGAAGCTCATAAAAGCATGAGAATGCAACACTGCTGTTTTATTTCTGGAAATTGCTGGATCCTAACAGCAATCGTAAGATGGCTGTAAAACCACATACTGAATTAAGCAAACAGGAAGGATGCAGCGCGCGTAACATAAAACTGGTCAAATCGATTACATCGTGGATCCTGCAAGAGTATCGAAATAAAAAAATAAAAATACTGTATGGAGAAGAAACCATACAAATATTAAGCATGTTAAAAATTAATACTATTTTGAGATGACCGAGTACATATTTTTGCCCAGATGGATAAAAACAATATCAATGTGGAACTGAAGATCCTGAAGCAGGTTTGTTTAAACTGCTCTCATTGCATCACAAACGCAGGTATCTGTGTATCTCCAGCTTTGAAAGCGAGCTGAAAAATGCAAGACCTAGAAGACTCAAAGAAGGAAACAGTAAAAACATGCACATGCTGCGTTTTCAGTTAATCCCGTCTCACTGCCATGGGTTGGGCTGGAGGTTCAAATTTTACACTTCACGCCCCAGTGAGATAACCCACATGACGGCGTAAAACGGAGCCCTCTTGCCATGAACGTGCACAAAGACTATGCTAGAGCTCGTTAAACAAGCCACCAGCTTTTCGGCTCTCTGCCGTCTCCTCTCTCAGGGCCTCTGAGAAGCAGTGGAGCACAAATCCATACGCAGTCTTCTCGTTCTGCTAATATGCAAAAATAACTTCAGCTAAATGGGTCAGCCAATTCCCAGAGTGGCACTGAGAGGCAGCCAGATGTATCGCGACAGAGCACGGTGCGGCTTATCTATGCCAGAAGACACCACCCGGACTACTGCGCGCACACACACAGAACGCTCTTCCATCCTCGCTCATATTTCGTATTATAAAAATGGATCGATAATGCACTATAAGGAACTGACACACACTTTTGACCCAGTTAGTTCAAACTAAAACATCTGACATTATTTTAAAGAGGTTGTGATTGAAGTCCAGTGACAGCATTTATTCTTTACGAGCAAAAAGAGAGTCATTATGGTCACCGCTGCAGACGTGAGTGAAGCTCTACTGGGTTAAAGTCACGGGATAAGCCTAAAATCATACAAGGTGATCTTTACCTGTGTTTGAGCCTCCATTCTCGGTTTTGTCGGTTAGCTGTCATCTGCAGATTTCATCAATTTAAGAAAGAATCAAATAGTATGTGAGCAGTGCAGACTTCCCAGACCAGTATATATACCAATCAAACATACGCTGACTCATTGATTGGTTGAACCGGTCAGTGACTTAGCACCAGAAAATAAACAGTAGCTAGAAAAACAGAAACATGTTCAAAAACTTAAAGGCTTTTCACATGAAAAGCTGCAGCGGCTACAGTCTGACACTAAAACCTACATCTCATCTTAAAGTGAAATGAGAAGCAACATTACGAACGCCACAATCGACGCTAATGCATACATACAGATAATTAATAAACCTTCAGGTAACCGTATACTTCCTAAAGGGTAACAATGTTATATCCAGTGCTCGGTACGCCTCCTTTCAAAAGTAAGATTTTAATTGATATCCCCCTGAACACAAAAACATTTTACACATTTTCCAAGAATGAGTTTCATTAAACTTTTGTTTGACCCATAAACATGGAAGGAAGGTTAAACGATAGAACTTGGATTACAAAACCTTCAGTTTTACCCAAATTAGTTGATGCAAAAATGAACACACCCCACAACAAAGCTAGTAATCTAGAATTTTGTATGTCCGCCATGGTATTTAAGGAGGGCACCAAGCCTACTAGGGATGAAATGAACAAATTGGTGACATATTGAAACAGACATCTTTTTCCATTCTTCAAGAATGACTTCTTTTAGAGCCTGGATGCCGGTTGGAGACTGTCGCGCAACTTAGCTTTTCAGAATTAATAATAATAATTTTTGGACCCACAGTGGTAACTTCAGAGGATTTGAACCCCCAACCTTCTGATTGCTTTGCTAGCCCAACAACCTAGCCACTGAGCTACCACACCCACAGGCACCATGAACACTCATAAGTGCTGTTGGTGTCGGGGAGCTGCATTTCATTGATGGGGTCATGAAATCACAGATGTATTGCTCTATATTGAAAGAAAAGATGCTACCATCACTCCATGCTCCTGATTGTCATGCACTTTTCCAACATTACAATGATCCAAAACACACATCTAAGGCCACTTTCCATGTTCTCCACGTGTCCGTGTGGGTTTTCTTTCCCGTATTCTCTATTTTCTTTGCTACAGAAAAACTTTTTTGAACAATTCGGATTTCTATAATCGAACTCTATTAACCGAAAATTGTGTACACTTGTGGACTTTTGGGGTCTAAACTTCTCATACCAGCCTAAAGCGCAACAACAGCTCTTCTTGGTCCCCAGAAATCTTCCTTAATATCTTCTTAACTAAAACTATACGAGCATGTTGCTCTCATCATCTGGACATCATTGCTGAGAGCAAGCCAGTGAAATCTAACTGTGAAAGAGCTCTTGTTTCACCTGTCTGCGCAATTAGATTTGCTTATTGGTCTGGATGGCGAGGTGCGGTTCAAGGCTGTTGGCCTCGTGCTGTAAATAGACAGGAAACGGGGAGAGATGATGAAGAAATAGCAGCTGCCATCACTTATCCTGTAGCATGACATCCATGCTTCATTCCTGAAGAGGAGTCAAGTCCCGGTCTGTCGTTCATGATCTCAGTTACCCAGAGAACACGCAGGAGAGATACTGTACTCTGACCTGCAGATAATGTAAATCTTATTAAAAAAAAGAAATAGTACAAAATACACCCCTGCCTTAACCCCGAAAAAATAAATGGGCGAGAAAGAGATACATTTTCTCCTCATTGTTATTATTGTTGTTTCTAGTCCACTGTCCACTTCTAGCAGCTTATCGTTTAAGAAATGCGGCTGTAGAAGAAGTTTAATCAATACACCGTGGAATTTTACTAAAGTATCTAAGTGATGCTTCCAACTCTGTGCAAACAGTTTGGGAAAGGCTCATCTCAGTTGTATCATGACTGTGCCATGAGGTCCATTACGGCACTATTGGGCTGGTCTGTGTAAGGGAACCGACCGGTGTGCACAAAGCTCTGTTCTTAAAACCATTGAGATGAATTAGAATGGAGAGTGCAAGCCAGGCCTTCTCATTCAAAACTTATAGTCATCATATAGTCAGTCATACTTAAGGATTTTTTTGGTCTGCTGCTTAATGTTCACTGTGTATGCAGCCATTTTCACCTACTGCGTTCACCCACTGTGTAGTCTGTGGTAAGATATTTTGTATGCACCCATGTGCTACACTGTAAAGCAACCCCCAAATTACTCAACACTGACCACCCGCTTCCTGTGGGTACATACATTGCTCAAAAAATAAAAGGAACATTTAAACAGGCTGATCAAACTTTAGTGGAATTTCCTCAAGACAACTTCAAATGAGGTTCAGTAGTGTGTGTGCCCTCCACGTGCCTGTATGACCTCCCTACAACACCTGGACATGCTCCTGATGAGGGGGCGGATGTTCTCTCCTACAGCCCCCTCCATGTCTCCTGGTGTACTGGCCAGTCTCCTGGTATCTGCTCCATGCTCTGGACACTGTGCTGACCGACACAGCAAACCTTCTTTCCACAGCTGGCATTGA
>JAOUQT010275525.1:0-16943 GCA_025769995.1 Xyliphius kryptos | reverse complement strand
CAATTGTCTATGCTGTGAAGATACGAGATGTGCAGCACCTGAAACTACAGATACTATTATCCTGTGCTAGCATTTCTTCTGCTGTGTTGCTATTAGTGTGTGAAGAGTGGGATAAGAGAGTTGCATTGACAATCTAACACAATGGGCAGCACTTTAAACAAAATTTTATAAGTGGTCAGAAACTTAAATAATAAAAGTTAGACCATTGTTTTTTGTGAAATTCTAATAATAAGTCACATGACCCTCTTCCCATTAAAAATACTAAAGTTGGATCAAAAATGGTTGCCATGGTCACCACTCATCCCCCCTCCCATATACTAATGTGCCACACATAGGAAGTTAATATTACCATTCCCAATTACCAATATTACCAATATTACCATTCCCATTTTATTCAGGTGTACACATATAAATGTCCCACCCTGTATTATGATGTGGGAGATCCATCATAAGACCATAATAATGTAACTGGTTCAGTAACTGCTTTTCTGTTCTGGCCATCTTGTATTCTTGCTCAACGGTCGACATTTTCATATATTAGATCCTAAACAAACTTCCCGAGGCACTTGTTTTGCTTCATCTGAAAACTAAAGTCAGTGCTGTCCAAAAAATTCACATTCATTGTTAAGCTGAACTGTGCAATTCCTTTTCACATCATACATGACTACATTATAAACAACAAATATTTACAATTAAAGTCATGTCCTCTGTTGATTAAAAAAGAAATATAGGAATAAGCCAGTATGCATACACTGCATGCAAAATGTGTACTTTATATATAAAATGACTGCTTCTGTTCTGTGTCGGTGTATTCATTTTGCTGCCAGGTTTTACCTAAACCCCTTAGAATAAAGCATCACTGCAAATCAATACCATTCATCCTATTGATTGGTGTTATCCTATAATGAAACATTTATTTCCTGATAGACAAGGTTGCTTCTGGGAATACTCTGAACACACCCTCATGACATAAGTGACGTACATTTTGTAAATCTTATGCTATGACATTCACATTCTCAACCAAGGAGAAAACCTGAGAGATTTCAGAGCTGTGTTTTAGACAGTGGTCTTCACCATCATCATCAAAACAGTAACTGACTGAAAATCTTTAGAAAGAACAATGCTCATCACTGCAGAATCCAATCTATGCTGGGACTGCCACTAAAGCTGTTCTGGTTGATTGTGCCATTTCAATGCTGTAATCCTACATTTTACTTCAGTTTTGCCTTTATTCTGTTTGCCATGTACATTATTTTACCTTTACTCAATGAAACTTTACGCAATTGTTACTCTGTACAAATGAATGGGAACATTTTGCTTAAATTGGCCTCTCTGCGGAATATTTGGTGTGATCAAGTTTACAGCTTCACTTATGTATTCCTGAGGATTACCCTGGGTTGTGGGTAGAGTAAAGAGACTTAATCAGATTACAACCCCAATACCAATGAAGTTGGAATGTTGTATAGAATGTAAATAAAAACAGGATACAATTATTTGTGGTCCTTTTCAATTGACTACACTACAAAGACAATATATTTAATGTACAAACAAATAAACTATTTGTTTTAACAAATATTAAATCATTTTGAATTTGATGCCTGTTCCAAAAAAGTTGGGATAGAGGCATGTTTAACACTGTGCTACATCCACTTTACTAAACTGAAGACACTAATTGTTGAAGATTTGTAGGTGGAATGCTTTCCTATTTATACTCAACAGTTCGTCATCTCAGTTGTTGTAATTTGCGCATTATAATGTGCCAAATATTTTCAATGGGAGATAGGACTGGCAGGCCAGTGTAGTACCTGCACTCTTTTACTACAAAGCCATGCTGTTGTAACATGTTCAGAATGTGGTTCGGTATTATCTTAGTAAAATAAGCAGAGAGGTCCCTGAAAAAGACATTGATTGGATGGCAGCATACACAGTATTGCTCCAAAAGCTGTATGTACCTTTCAGCATTAATGGAGCCTTCACAGATATGCAAGTTACTTATGCCATGGGCACTAACACACACCATACCATCAGAGATGCTGGCTTTTGAACTATGCACTGATAACACTGATATCAGGACAGTCCTATTCCTCTTTGGCCTAAAGGACTTGACATCTATGTTTTTTTAAAATAATTTGAAATGTGCATTTCTCAGACCACAGGACACCTTTCCACTTTGTGTACCTCTCAGCTTGGGCCAAGAGAAGCTAGTAGCGTACCACATGGTAATATCCGGAACAGAATTGTGTCAGGTTTTAATACTGTGCTGCATGAGAAATCAAAGGTCACGGGCATTCGGGGTTGGTTCTCGTCCCTGACGTGTACTTGCAAAGATTTCTCCATATTTTTTTAATCTTTTGATGATATTATGGACTGTAGATGGTAAAATTCCTACATTTATTGCAATTGCACGTTGAAAAAGGTTGATCTTAAACTATTCAACTATTTGCTCACTTAGTTGTTCACAAAGTGATGAACCTCGCCCCAACCGTTCGGGGATGCTCCCTTTATACCCCATCATGATACTCATGACCTTCTTCTTCTTTCAGCCTCTCCCTTTCATCAGGGATCGAGTCAATCTTTTCCACATCACACTCATGACCTGTTTCGAATTAAACTGTTCATCTGTAGAATGTTCCAAACAAGTGTTTTTTTGAGCATTGCTCAACTTTCCCAGTCATTTCTTGCCCCTGTATCACTCTTTTGGAACGTGTTGCAGGCATCAAATTCAAAATGAGTTAAGTATAACAGTAAGTATCTTGCCTTTGTAGTGCATTCCATTGAATATGAGTCAAAAAGTATTTAGAAATCATAAGAATTCTTTTTTTCTTCATATAGTATTTTACACAATGTATAGATTTATTGTCATTTACAGTGCCAATGAAATGCATTTAGCATTTAACCTAAAGTGTAGGATACATCATTTATAATATTACAGATGCATGTACACTATATTTCTAAAAGTATTTGCTCACCCATCCAAATTATCGGATTAAGAGCATTAATTCAATTTGACATGGTACATTACATTAGGGCTAGACGTCACATCCACACACTAAATTAAATTAATAAATAAAACCAGTTTAACCTAGGTTAATATTCAGTTATAATATAGCAAAGCGGTATGCAATGAATGTACATTTGTGTAATTTTTCTATATTTATGAGTAAAACTCAATGCATAATCATTTTTGATACTACTCGAAAGTGATACTACTACTATATTTTGGCAACAGTACCTGGACAGATGTTACATCTTTTAAATCTGAATTGGGCTGCATTAACGTATCAGTGTTACCTGCTTGCTCTATTCATTTTACAGGAAATGTGTTATATAGCTAATAATGTACTTTTTAGCTATGATTTGATATTGTGAATTTTGTTCCAATTGTGCTTTTTTACACAAGTTTATGCAAATTACTCAAGGGCCCAGAATATTCACTGATTCACTGAGCAATTCACTGAGCAATTTGATTCACTGATATTGACACAGGTGTCAATATTCAAACAGATAATCAGAGGACGGGGTGGAACTGAAGGCGTAGGAAGGAGATCAATCTGCACAACTGGTACTGCTCCCAGTAGGCCATCCACACTTTTATACATTTCATTCAATTATTAATTTTCTTGGGCAATATATAGTCTGTACAATACTTATATAAAGTAAAGTTAAAACTGTTTAACAGTGTATGTAACGTTATACTTGTATTTTCAAAATTTCCAAAATTACTAAAGAAGATTCTTTCATGAAATAAAATTAGACATGATTATCCTTATTAACACAAAGACAGAAATAAACTAAAAATATTTTTAAAACTTCCAAAGCTGATGACGTATATAAAGACAGCGCCAACCGCAGTTTGAGTTATGTACACAACTAGGCCGAAAATGTTTATGATTTCACCCATATTGCAAAATGAATTTGAATGCAAATGCAGAAACAAATAGGTATTAGAAGTATTAGAGTTGTAGTGGTATTGTTGAATGTAGTCTGCAGATCAGAGATCTTTAATTTTGGAAGGATCTGGTCTGTCCCCTTTGTACTATTATGATTAGAAACACATGGCCATTGCTGGGAGAAAAAATATTCTATAACATTTGATATAGTGATACTAGAAAAAGTAACATATCCAAACATAATGCATAGTTTGATTTACTAGCTTTCTGCACAAAATATAAAGAACTAGCACTGAATATGAATCAGTGACCCTAAACTATACCCCCCTGGTTCCATAATTCCACAAATAATTGCTTAGGATTTCAATGTCTTACATTATGCAACCCGCCATTTAAAGTGTGCTTTAATTTCTGTCCAGCTGCTACCAAGTATTGAATTTACATAATCATCAATCTCTACTGAGTGAAATGTAATTTCAACAGCTCATTTTCTGTTCCAAATTAACAAGTAAGAATTATTTTTTTCAAAGTGGTATTCAGCAGATCGTAATTATAGTCATTTAAGATATAATAAGCAACTCAACAAGCAACAAACACCAGGCAATAAAACTACAGGAAACATAATAAAGTGAGTGCTGAGATTTTCTTTGCTTGGATGACTGATATTTAAAGGATTTAAGTGTTGTATTAGTTTTTATACACAGCATATAAGCTTATTTGTGGAAAGACTGAGGCAAAACATTGTGGAACGCTGTTCAGTCTCCTTGGAAACAAAACATGGCAGAGTGATCATATGGGATTCAGTGTGTAAGCTACAGTATTAGACATGCCGTACAGTCCTTTATTAGAATGCAGTGTTAGACATCTCTTTTTCTCAAAGATATGACCTTGATTTTATGTTGCTGCGTGCAATCACTGAATTACCAAATACACAGTCGCATAGCAGCAAATGTACTGCACACATATATGTGATGCTGCAGTAAGGAATCAAACCAGACTCAGTGTGACACCGGTCACAAAGGGATTAATGAGGCAAGACATGACAAAGATGCTGACAAAATGATTAATTTTGCTGATGTTTAGCAAAGAACTGCTTGGCAATGATGTGAGCCAGAGGAATTGCGTTACAAAGCAAAAATGTATGCATGAACCATGAGGTGAGGTTTTGAATATAAATAAATAAGGAAGAAGAACCACATAATGGCAGGAATAAGGTGTCTGTGCTGCAGAATTATGTGAAATATAAATAAAATATCCTAATAAAATCTGATAGATCATAGAGAAGGTTTCCCTTACAATAAACAAATAAATAACAGATGCATCAGATGTATCCTGTATAAAAGCATACTGAGAAAATATCTAGTGGGAGGCAAAAAATAACAAAGAGGTGGAAGAATCAGTGAAGGTGGAAATCCCTGCATAAAAAACACAGCTATATATGATGTCAATTGAAGTGAGATGATAAGGTTGATGTGAATTTCCAGGACTCTATGAAGCAGCAGGCTTCTGATGAAGATGGCATGAAACAAGCCAGCTGGTCGGGTGGCGTACCTTGCGCTTGCGATCAGCCCGTTCTCGAGAACGCCTCCTTCTCTCACGCACCTTCTCCAGTGTCTTCGTCTCTGGCTGCTGTTCCAGCTCCATTCTGGCCTTTTTAAGATGAGATGCTGCATGTGCCATAATGGAAACAGTTTCTTCACAATAATAAGTAAAATACAAGCTGAAGGAAGAGAAGTCCAATTGGGTAATGACAGGTGACCTTTCTCCCCAAAGAAAGTGGAGACAAAAATGAACATCTGCTATCTTTGAAGCACAGAGAGGGAACCAACTAGACAGGAGTGCTCCCTGATCAGACAAGTCCAGAGTCAGGGACAGCCTCTTCGAGCTTGGTTACAGGATCTAACACACAGGTGATGGAGTGTATGTGAGAGAAACAATGCAAGAAGGGAGGGGTATAGGATAGAGTCATAACTAATCCAGAGAGAGAGAAAGAAGCTGTATTTAACCCAAAACAGCTATAAACCAGTCCAGATCAGCCTCCTCTTTCTGAATAACAACATAAGACGGATGACACTAAATGTGCGAGATATTGGATGGTGCATATAGAAAGGAGAAACTCGTTAAGTAATCCCGAGATAGACAGTGCGACGGAGTGACCCATCTGTCTGTGTCCACACTGTGCTGCTTTAGCACCACATTAAGCATTATCTGAAAAAAAGCCATGACTGTGTGACCAATCGCATTTCTTGCTTTCACACTGTACCCACACGCTGATAAAAATGGATGCAACCATGTATGATAGAACTGAAGGGGGAGAAAGAGGAAATGTTGAATACAGGCATCTTCCCCATCATCCCCCACTATGTCTGTAAAATTCCATCCTACCCATCTGGAGGAGTGAATGGCGCAGTCTACATCCACATGAAGTCAAAACGAGACTGTGAAATCCCAATACACATACAGAATGTGGGATATTCCTATTATATATTCTGGCTCTAGACGCACATAAAAGATTTGGTATGTGTGTGTATGTGTATATGTGTGTATGTGTGTGTGTGTGTGTGTGTGTGTGTGTGTGTGCGCGCACATCATTCCATCATTCTAAATGCTTTACTGATCATGTGATGAATACACTCTATGAACTAAATTAAGTATTTTATAATACAGTAGCAAAGAAACCCCAGTCCCTGCTCATCCATAAAACTGAAATATAAGAGTATTAATAAATAATATATTAGAAGCTATGCAAAAAAATCCCAGTTATTAAATATTCAATAAAACCTTTATTTAAAAGCTTATGAAGTGAGCAACAGGAAAACTGAAAACGGTCTAGAAACGAAGTACCATGCCTTGGTTTGTTTCACTCTGTTGCCATCTGCTGGTTAAATACCCTTCTTACAATAAACACTACAACTTCATGACTTTATTAAAGAGAAACACTTACGGAGTATGAATTTTTTAAGCCATAAACATAATGTACATGGATACAACCAGCCTCCCAAAATCGGACAGGAATGACTGGTTGTTTTTTTATTGTGAAATGGTTCAATCTGTCATCAAACATACTGTAAGTTCAAATGGTCCAGTAATGCTAACTGAAGTATGGAGCAAATCCAAATGTAGCCGAATGTAGCTGTTTTATTATTTTTATTGCTTTTTAATGCCATTTAAGCCCTAATTCTTGCAAGAAAAATTTGAATAGGACTAGAGTAAATGGCAATAATTTCCTCAACAGTCAATGCACAGATGTCACTGCACTGACATTTAAGGCACGTGTTCTAGATGACAATGCACATCATCATTTGCCACAGGGCAAAGGGGGTCAAAATCCTTCTAAAAGAAAGGGAGTTAAACTCAGTGCCACAGCGTACAAGACTGATCCATGACCATATTAAAAACGATACGTCGAAAATATCAATCCTTCAAAGACGATTGATTGCTATTCATTTATTCATTATCTACCGTTTAATCCACATAGGCATCCGACAACTCTGGGCACATGAGCAGGAACAGCCCTAGACAGGGCACCACTCCATCATAGGGCACACATGTGTAGGAGGAAACCAGAATACACGGAGGAAACATGGGAAGAACATGCAAACTACGCACATACATTGAGGGACTGAGTCCGGGTGCTTCTTGCAGTGAAGCGACAGCATTACCCAATGCACCTCTTTGCCACCACTGTGTAGCATGTTTTACACTGGAAAACTGGAGCAGAGCAGCTTTACAGAGATTGAATGCATGATATATTGGAGTTTATATAATTTACTTGTTATCCCTAAGGAGGAATCTAGATAGTTTGCAAGCTAGATGGTGACAGTGACGCGAATAAAAAACCTTGAAAGGAAGAAGAAACCTTGAGAGAAACCAGACTCAGAAGGATTATATTCTCATTTTGGTGAAACTCTTTATACTATTTGAGATACTTAAAATCACAATTTGGACTGTGGTGATTCCATCATTTTTGCTAACACCTGCTTCTACGATAATCAGTACAGCTATTACCATAACTCTTTACTACAATCTATACACATTATAACATTTCAATACATAACTACTGCATTGATATTCACGACTCTATATATGAAGTGACCCTTTGCACATCAGGAAATAATGATGTGTGCACATAAACAGCTATTATAATACTGTAGATAAAATAGCATTACTAATGATGATTTTAATTACTGACTCATTTTGCTAATCAATGTTAATATATCATGACGTAAGTAATATGACATATGTTTATTTGTGAATCATGAAAAGTTGATCTGCTATTACTAATGAATCAGAACAGGTGGAAATTAGAAATGTATTTACAGAGTGGTGTTTGTGAATCCTTTATATTTTTCTATATTTCTACATCTACTTGAGGTGAAAATATATTCAGAAGTCACATAGGTCCTCAAATTAAATAGAGAGAAACATATTGGTTTGATTCCCTGGTGGGTTAGTTTGTGTGAGTGAGTGATGGTTGAATGAAAAAGTAAATGAGTGGATAAGTACAAAATGACAGTAAATGATTGAGAGTGTTAGTGAAGGATGTTCTTCCGTGTCCGTTTGGGTTTCGTCGCCCCCCCCCCTTTGTATGTACAAGAGTGAATGGGTAAATGTGTATTTTAATATGTGAGCAACTAATGTGCTTGAGTGAATGAGTGAGTGAGTAATTGAATGAGTGAATAAGTAAGGGAGTGAAAAGGTAAGTGAGTGAGTGAATGAACGAGGTCATTAGTGGGCAAGTTAAGGCCAGAGTCCAGGAGATGTAAAAGCATTAATATTAGGATTCATGCATTAGCCACACACACAGAGAACTAAACACACAACGAAGAGGGTTTGTTCATACAGAAATATTATTTAATGTTCTTGCTAGTTCATACAATCACTCAGACACGCACAGAAGAGAGAGAGAGAGAGAGAGAGGAAGTGAAAGAGGGAGCAGATGGTGCTACTGTTTGCTGCATCTTGAACTCATGGCTTTATGATGCGCGCCAAGAAATGTTTCAGATTCTGATGCAGGCCAAACTGGCTCATTTGTATATGAATCACTTCCCCAAAACACACACGAACATTCTTATAATTGCTCCAAAGAAAAGACTGAGTAAATGAGACTGAGGACCCTGTTTATTACTTCCACCACCAATAAGATAATTACAGACATAATTACTCAGGGGGTTTTTCCTTGCCACCGTTACTCATCTAGGATAAAACGTTTTTTATAAAGCTGCTTTGGGACAATGCCCATTGTTAAAAGCGCTTTATAAATAAAATTGAATTGAATTGAATCGAAATAGTGTGCCAGTAAAAAAGCAATCAAATAGGCAACATTTTGACACTTTTATGTATTTTATTTGTTAAATTCTACATATAAAAACACTTCGCTTATGTGTACTAGCAAAATGTTTGCACAGTGACAATATTATCAGCTATTTCTATCTTTTATTCCATCACAATTATAAAAACAATTAGTCCAGCACAACTGTCTAGGTTTGTTTATATTCTAATGCATTGATTTATTTATTTTGATTTATTAATTATTATGATACTCTGCATTCAAAAATTGTTGAACTCCTTTGTTGTCTCTTAATGCTTTTTGCTGTATCATTCAGTCCCCAACTGCATGACCTACAGCATAAGAACCACAGCAAGCTTCAATAGCTTCAAATGTCAGCGTTTTTGACATCAGTCTAACACTGACTAATGAGAGCAAATGCAAGCATCATTTCTAATGAAATACAAATAATTTTAACAAACAGCTAATACATTTTACTTTTTGCTGCTCTTACTTTCTGAATACAGTCATAATGCACTAATACTTCATAAGAATGGATATATAAGCACTATTATCATCATCATAAACTTGTCATTATCATTGCAAGATTTAATCAAGGAGTAAGGGACGCTGTTCAGATTAGCAGTGTGATGGTAGTAGAGCTCAGTTTATTTTAAGCAGCGCTTCCTCCTTCGCCATTTACAGCTTTGGGTCCCCATGGAAACAAAACCGAGGTGTTACCAAAGGAGACAAGCGGACCTTCGTGCAGTTTTATCCTGACTGGGAGTCCCTCGGGTTTTAGGGCATAAGCCAATTAATTTACAGCTGAATGCAGAGAGGGAAGAAGACATTTTTGTAAATGTGGAAGGTGCAGGGTGTTGGTCAAATATACCCGTAATGACATATACAATAGTTTTTGTGTTCAAAATATGTTAATAAAAACATTATAGAGTTTATTTCTGTGTATAATTTTATTGTGAACTCTAAAAAAAAGGCTCTGCTCAAAAAAAAAATTAACATTTAAACAACACAATGCATCTTCAAGTTCTGTGAATTTAACCTGTCCACTTAGGCAAGCAAGACTTATTTTAAACTAGCTGTTGCCTAATATAACAGAAAAAAGGGTAGAAATGAGAGATCATTAGCAAGACAAACCCTATAAAGGACTAGGGCCTTCTACAAGTGGTGACCACAGATCATTTCTCTATTCTCATAATTTCTGTCTAAGGTTTCAGTCATTTTTGCATTTGGTCTGTGCTCTCGCACCTAGAGGTAGCATAAGGCAGTGTCTACAAACTACAAAAGTTGCTCAGGTAGTGCAGTTCATTCAGATTGGCTCATCAGTGCGAGCTGGGACAAGAAGATTTGCTGTGTCTATCAGCACAGTGTACAGAGTATGGAGGAGATACCTAGAGAAAGGCCAGTACACCAGGAGACGTGGAGAGGGACGTAGGATGGCAGTAACCCAGCAGTAGGACCACTACCACCTCATTTGTGCAGAAGAAGGAGGAGCACTGCTAAATGACTAATGCCACATTGCACCACAGACTTTCCAGGAATTGACAGATTTTTTAATACATGTTGTAAGCCATGTTTTAATCTGGGTTTTATTTGACACGTACATGTGTACATACAGTGAAGGAGGGTGAAGAGTCTTGCATAAGGACTCAACAGTGGCAGCTTGTGGGGCTTGAACTTCCAGCCTTCCAACCAGTAAACCAGAGAATTTAACAACTAAGCCACTTCTTCGTTGTTTATTTATAGTTCAGCCAATCAGAAACATTTTAATCCTTATGCAAACCTTTTTTTTCTGTGTGTATTTACTGAATTAATTTGTGACAAAATGGAAAAAAAAGGTTTTTCGTCTGGATAACTGTGAAGGTTTGTGTTCCATGCAATTGATTGTACATATGTCAAGTTACGTAGTGTATTTATTTGGTTCTGATTGCTTTATAATAACAGGAGTTACAATAGAATATTCAGGGCCTCTCTGTAGTGAAATCACACCCATATCACTTATAATCCCATCAAAGACCACTGAACTCATTCATATTTTACACAAATCCCCTTCTCTCTCTCTCTCTTTCTCTCTCTCTCCCTCTTCCACTGTTTTTCTCTGTCTCTTCTTCACATATTATTATACAGGCTGTTTAATCATGTCGATTAAAATTACAAAATAAGATCACACAATTTCAACTCTATTCCTTTTACCCTTCTGCATCATCATATACCAAATAACCTGTATGCATAAAGATTTGGCACTAAAACTAATACAAGGAGCCTGATATAGAACAAGGATTAGTGTTATTCTGGTCGTTGCATTACGACCCACCCACCTATGTACTCTTCACTGCTCTTTTTTGCCTGCTTGTTAGTTTAATTAATGACTTCAGCCAACGGAAGGACGGCACACTTGAACAGGAATAAATCAGCTTGGCTGAAAAAGTGGCTTGTCAGCTAAAACTCCCACATTCTTCCTGATGCTCCGACTTCACAAAGCCACAAATATTATCAGCAAAAGAATAACAACAGATACAGGTGCTACAGCTTTAAATTCTTTTCATTCTAAATATCCGTTGTGTATGAATTAGTGTGATACACCTACAATGCCATGCAATTTGTATTCTCTTACTGCAGCAACTTTCTTTTGTCGCAATTTCACAATGAAATGTTGAATAGAATGCTATACATATAAGCAATATCATGTGTCTTCAATGTAACCAATCTGTCTTGTGCTAGTTTTGTGATCAGCCATTGTGTCGCAATGTGGAACCCATTACTATGCCTAATAAACTGAAAATACCTCACAGAAACACAGAACCATGTCTTTATTCAAATAATGAAACAGAAACTCTGAAGACTTCTATAGTATTGTAGAACATAAAGTCTGTCTTAGTCTCCAGACTGCCGTTTCATGCACTTGGTCTCGTATGTAATCTAAGAGCATTCCTATTCAATCCTACAGTATATTGGTCTCAGAATAGATAAGGCAATACCATGACTATTGGATTGTTTTCAAAATGAATAGTCCATGCCAGGTGCTACATATTTTTTAAATTAATGTTAATACATTTTTAGTCACCAACTAGGACTTGTCTCATCCAAAGACTCTTGACTTGGTATTGACTTGAACTGGACATAGGTGTTCACATTCCCATAACTACATTCTTCTTTTATACTTGTATATTGTTACTAAATAAGCAATCTATGTTTCCGCCTCTGTGAGCATCATACTTCTGCATCTCCTGCTTTGCATGACTTCCTTCATTTCATTAATCCGTCCTTGTGTATTCCCACATGTATTCTCAATTTGAAAAAAAAAAAAAACATGCAGCGCCTCCTGATTATATCAGTGCTTGTATAACAAGCTTGTTCAATCAGTATAATGCAATCCTAATGGGTTTTTTTGTCCAGTGCTAACATGGTTATTGCAGGTTTTTATACAAGAAAAAAAGCAAATGAAACCTCATCATTGATGACATCCATATGGATGACTGACAAAAAAAATCATAACAATTACATTACATCTACTGAAATAACTGCATATTAATTCATACATAATATGCAGGAGACATGTTTATCCATACCTGGACAGCCGCTTGAGTCACAATGCATCCACTCATGAGAGTTTGTGGACAAATGCAGTCCACAGTACCTAGAACAGGATCCAGTCACGGAACGAGGAAAAGAAGAAAAGAACCGAGGAAGAGGGCAGCCAGATCGCCAAGGGATGGCAGGCCGTATAAACAGTCACTACAAGTCAAGTGGATTACTGTTCATCATACACACACACACACAAAAACACTAATGTGACTCTACACCTGACACACGCCCACTGTGCGCAACAGGATGTCACCTTAAAGCCCTAGCACAAAATTTCCACATAGATGGGTTGTTTGAAATTTGTGTATAAGTATCTGATATTCACCACAGTCTGTGTGTGTCACCTTTTTAATGTGATCTACATTTGTTCATTCATTAAATTATAAATTTTCTATACCCGCTTAATCTTAGTTCTGGGGTTACGGGGAAGCCGGTGCCCACCAGTCAACTCTGAACGCAAGAGCAGGAACAACCCAAGACAGGGCGCCATTTTATCTTAGGGCGCATTTACACACACATAATCATGCATACATTCACACACTAACAGGCAATCTAGAGACACCAATTAACTTATCATGCATGTCTTTGGAACGCAACATGCAAACTCCACACAGAAATTTCTGGAGTCGCCCCACCCGGGACACAAACCCAGATCCTCTTGCTCTGAGGCTGCTGCACTAACCACTGTGCCATTGTGCCGCCTCAAAATAACAACATAAGATAAAGTTTTATATGCTACTTGTGCTACAAAGATTTACAATCAGACAATTTATTATAAAAAATGCAAAAAGAAAAGCAAATACTGCTTGTCAATGAAAAATAAATAAAGGTTTTTACAACCTTAAGGCTGCTAGGTTTTTCTGTAAAAAAGAAGCATGTGTAACATTCAAGGTCTCCAGTAGATCTGTGGCGGATTCTGCAAGACACCTAGTAAAACTTACTAGCTTATTACTATATTATACCGCTGTGTTTAATAGTGTTCACATTTGTCTTGGTTATAAGATCAACGTTGTCATAGTATATCAGCTATAAGCTTTCAATGCTTCCAATTACTGTTGCTGCCATCTTGTTACTGAGATGTTTGTTAATTGTTTATTTGATTCTGTGGTATTTTGATATTGAACTGTTCTTATTTTTATTCCTGCTTTTCCAGCTGTACGCATTGTTTATAGAGTGCCTGAACTTATAACTGATTCTTACTGGAGAAACCGTAGCCTTATAAACAGGGTAGAGGGCTTGAGACCAAAAGCCTTCTGGTTCTATCCACCATTCCGAGCTAAATTGCTGTTGAGAAAGGCAACTAATAACCTGATTTTCCCGTGTGCCTTAATAGCTCTATGTTTCAAAAACATCCCCAAATGTCTAATAAAGAGAAGAAAACCCCATGGATCAAAAAAGCATCATTAATAATATTAATAATAATAATAATAGTAATCTAGCTTGGAACCATATTTTCCTCACCAGCCTGTCTTTTCTCTTAAGTTATGAGAAAAAATGCAATTTGGAATGTTACCAAGAAACAAACATGCATAGAACTCTAACTAAACTGATAAAGAACAGCTTTTCCCCAATATTTACCCAACATTTATCAACACATTCAGACCAATTAGAATTATAATTTTAAGAGCATTGTATTATTTGTCAAAATTATTGTTAGTCTCAGCCACATGCTTTCTGTCCAAAGAAAAGTCTATCAAGAGATTACACCTTTAGCCATTCACGGAACAGCCAGTATTTATATTTATTTCCAATAAAATAACAATGCCTAATGCCATGTCATTAAAGACTGCAACATGAAGACTGCTGGGAAAAAAGAGTGTGACATTTAAAGTTTCTAGAGGAACTATAACAGTACACCCAAAGTCTGCTGCTTTTTTACAGTTTTGAGGACTTTCAATTTTATTTATATATCTGGAAATTATCACACAAATGCATCAATCAGATTATTGTTATAAATATTTGCACCTTTGTGAAACAGCAGTACATATTGTGACATTTGCTCAAGTGGTTAAAACCCTATGTCTCATCCCCGTGGTTAGACACAAGTAGAACCCCACAGTCCCCTATGGTATAAATGAATAACACATCAAAGGATTGGGGGCAGCAGACAGACACATTATTCAAGAAGGCCTGCGGCGTGCAGGCGTGTGGCAGCACTCATTAACTTAATTTCCATATTTTCAATTTGGAAGGGGTTGACATTTTTGAGTCCAATCCATACCTAAAATACAAGTATTGAAAACACCAAAACCTCTCATACAGGCTAACAACATTGCAATACATATAAATATTCCATATTGTTATGTAACTCAGAGGTTCATATACAATTGTAAATAATCATTTCAGCCGAGTTGATCTGAGATTATGAAATCAAGTAAATATATATGCTTATAAATGGTGATGGTCAAGAGCTGTCACGAGATTCAAGTGCAAAACAAAATGATAAATCTACATTCTATTTAAAAATTTTCCCAATATTTCAGAGAACAAAAATGATACAGAGCAGTGTCGGCTTGCACATAGAGGTCATACAAAAATGTTATTTGCATAAAGTCTTTATTCATAATGTCAAACATATAAAATTCCATTTAAATATGACTATTTTAAATAGACAATATTTTTATTAGCTGGTAGTATTTGACATATATAAGCCAATGTTTTACATGTTGCTAGATTGGACTAGTTGAAATACACTCAGCAGCCACCATGACCGCATTATGTATACAAATTTGCCTCCGAGATAAGGAATGGAAAGTGCGATCATGGAGTGGATAATGTCAGTAAATCATCTCTGTATAATCCTAATATACAACAGCTAACAAGAAGAATAGAAGTGTCTTCCTTTTTCTGAGCTTCAAACTTTTGGGCCCGTTGTGGGTCTCTTCAGGATGAGATAACAAGTACAACTGCTTTATTTTTTGCACAAGTATATACATTTATCCACTGCATAAAGATAAGTTGTTATTTATGTGATACAGGCCCACAACAATCCATAACCATGTGATGAACTTGTTACATGAAAAAAGACTTTGTGAGAAGGCTTTATGAATTAAATTCATTCCAGGAATATGGCAAAGTTGAACCAACATGAACACAGACTGCGGCTTTGTATGACTGAAAGCAGCGTGAAGCCTGAACAGGGGTAGACAAGCTCTGCAGAATGATGTCTCCTCAGCATCAAAAGAACATTGAGTGGATCTCAAGGAATCTTTTCATTTGGGAAATGGTGTTACAACTGTCTGACATTTTCAGGAAAAGAATCCATGCTTTAGCTCATAGTAGGATCATTATATAGACTGACAAACACAGTCAATTGCTTTCTTGTTCCTCGGAAATTGCCACTCACTTTCTCACATGCTTTTCTCTTGTATGTGAAAAGTCACAAGAGAACAGCCATGAATAAAAAATGCTGCAAAATACCAAAGGAATGTAATGTATAATCTAAACGGCATATAATATGACAGAACAGTTCATATACTCCTAAGGACACAAAAAACTATTTCAAGTAATACCCTGATGACCACATTACATAAGAATTAACCATGACAGCCCATGCACAACATAACAACACACAGAAACAAAGAGAATCTAAAAACAAAGGTTTCATTCTGCTTTGCTTGCTGTTAGTTGTATTCTAGATAAGAAACCAAGCTGTTCGGGGGCTCTGAAGTCATTAATCTCAATTAGCCAACAACACACTACTCTGAAAAGAACAGTCTGCACACATATAGTTTGCTCTGCAGCAAATACACTGTGCTCCGCCCCCAAAATGAATTACTTTCATTCATTCATCCATGATTGCAACCACTGAATCAAATAAAAATAATAGATTATATTTAAATTGTTGGATAATTTTTGCTGTAATGTTGTTTGTAAAGGAATTTTCCAAGTAATATTTGGCTAATGGTGTTACATAGAAATGTATATAAATTATGAGCATAATACATAAAAAAGTTTGCATATGATCACTGATAACCTACCTCAACTGGTGGTTACATAAGATGTTGACGTGTCCAATGCAATGCTGAATGCAACATTTACCAGCAATGGATAAATGGAATGATTTTAACAACTCTGACCTCAGACGCATAGTTAGAGCTCATAATTGTGGTGCCAGTGTTTCAGCAAGAACTGCATTTGTGCGCTTTTCTTTTACCAGAGTATTAAAGATGTACCAAAAA
>JAOUQT010275420.1:0-16944 GCA_025769995.1 Xyliphius kryptos | reverse complement strand
TGGATTCAAGGTAAATTGAATGCTCTAAATTGCCCTGTGTAGTGTGTGTGTGTGTGTGTGTGCGTGCGTGCGTGCGTGCGCGCCCAGCGATGGATTGGTGCCCTGTCCTGGTTGTGTCTGCCCACATTCAAATAGTGAACATAAAAAGTTTTTATGTCTAGAATACAAACAGAACTCAGTATATACACTGAAATTCACAATTATGTACATGACAATACTGAATGTAGACAACAGAAAAACACTACAAAGACAATATATTTCACAAATGATAAATGAATGAATAGCTATTGCAAATGTCAGCAGATTGCACAGCAGCTAATAAATAAGCAACATATGATGAATAAAGGATTATTGCTTAGTTGTTGTTTGTTTCTTTGAAGCATGTCGTAATTTAATTTGGGTTATTAAGATAACTTATTTATTAAAAATATACCCAGAGACCAACACATTCTTTTGTGTCCAGTTATGCATGTATTATTCTGCAACAGAACAATAAATAACTTTGGGTCTGCTTTTTATGTTATTTTTAAATAGAAAAGTCAACACAGAAGTTACAGAGAACAAACTTCTGCACATTTAAATGCACAGATACTATGTGTTTACTAGATTTAACAAATTGAAATAATAAGACATATATATATATACTAATGGAATATCACATTTTATATTCACGATGTGTTTTATTATCATAAATTTAGCATTTTTTTACCTTTTTATTTTTCATTATTTCCAAAAAAGCATTTTATTCAAATGTTCTCCATTGCCCTAAAATATGTGGTTTCAAAACATGTAATTAATTAATTAGTTTATTAAGTAGGGCTATCAATCTTTTTCATCAGTGCATATATAGAGATGTATATATAATAATAATAATTGTAGTCAGCGTATTTTTTTACATGCGTTAATCAAGTTTTTTTTTTTTTTTTTTCCCTGAAAGTTAATGGTAGCAAAAGGCTTAGTAATATCAGATCCAATTAATTAACTATTTTTGTTGTTTAATGTAAATGTAATTAATGGTTTATAAATATGTTTTACTGTACTGGTGTTATACTTTGATGTAGTTTATGCTACAATTTAGCACTTTTATAGCCACGCCCATTTTGGGGTCTCATACCATAGCCAATTATTGCAATACAATTTTGGTTATTTGGCTCGCTGGTATAACATGCAACATATTATGTCGTTGCATTTAGCGTTGTAGTGCTAATAGTTTACCACGTGAGGTCAGACTTTCCCCGATATTACATGTCCGGGTGTTAAATATGTTTACAAATAAAATACATAATGTTTTGGAAGAAACACTTTTAAGCCAGGATCTTATCGAGCTCAAACGCTTACATAAATATTTGAATCCGGCTTTTGTGACTTAAAATATTTTTCAGCAAATTTCAAATTACAACTTGCATTTTTTGAAATAAAAAAATATATATGAAAAAAGCTTAAAGTACTTATGACATCTTTTGAGTTCGATAGCATCTGCAATTCTTTTTTTTTTTTTTTTTTTTCAAAAAGCCCAATAAGAAATTGTGACTGTTGTGGAAGGCAGAAACCACAAGCTGAACCCAATTCAAAGTAAAAGCAATGATGCTGCATTGAATGGCACAGAGTACACACCATGCATGTTAAATAAATGCTTTGCTTTTATTTTGAATTTGGCTCAGCCTGTGGCTTCTGCCCTGCACAACAGTCAGAGTTTCTCATGTGGCTTTTGTCTTTTTTTTTTAATATGTGTACAGAGTGAGAAATCAGATGTAATTTGTTTACATTTTACTTTTAACTTGACAGTAAAATGTCCATATCTGCTTTTAAAGTTAATTTTTGTGCATGAGCTATTTGATGATTTTCTTTCTGAATAGGTCACATAAAGGGGGAAATGTGAAATCCCGAAATACTATTTGCAAAATTCCATTACTGTTTACATCCTAGGACATACTGCACATAAAGACTTTGATATTGTTTAATTAAGTTTTCATTCCATCATTGGTTCATAACAGCTTGATCCTGACTGCATATTTATTTGTGTTCAGAGATCCTTAAAAGAACATGAATGCATTCAGTTATTAAACTGCTGGGGGGAAAAACCTTTTCCACTATTTTCTCTTCCAAACATATGCCATTGCCTGCTATTTTAAGGCTGCTCCAGTGCTTTAAAGCAATTTTAAATCTTAACCAAACCATTGTTCTTTCACACTCACACAAGCTTTTCCGTGTGTTCTTGTAATTATGCACACGTTCCACTCTTATCGTTACACTGCTTTCTTTTTTTTTTTTTTTTACTGAAGTTAACATTTTAGAGTGGAAAAAAATAAAATGTAAAAAGAAACAAAGGACAAAATCAGCAAAACATTTTTTCATTTTGGTTTTATATAAAAAATATTATTAACTCCAATAACTCCAATTATTTATAAATATATATACTGCTCAAAAGGTTAGGATTACTTATACTGTGGCCTGCTGAATTGGAAATAAAAGCAAAATGGCTTTCAACTGTATGAAATGCATTCGTTTGCATTATTATTATCATCATTATTATTATTATTATCAGATAGGGAATGTGGATAAAGCTATAGATTAAAAGGTTAGTGGATCAATCCCTAGGCTCCATATTTAGCCCATTTTTAGTGTCTCTATTGTTCTTCTTGTTGTCGTGTTGTATTATATTGTACATAACCATTTATTTTCTACTCCTTATATATACTCTTTTATTTCTATTTTACTTTTTAAATTTTTATTTCTATTTATATATTCTCCAACTGTCTTTTATACATAATCGTGTATTATTTACTTCCTATATATTATATATTCATTCATTCATTATCTTAATCCTCTATGAGGGTCGTGCAGAGGGGGGTTCCCCATGCCTATTCAGGGGAGAAGGACCCAGGACGGGGTGCCAACCTGTCACCGGACACACTTACCCACACAAGCACACACCATTTGGGGCAATTTGGAGCTTACAGTTTACCTCGATTCCTTTTTTTTCCACTGTGGGAGGAAACTGGAGAACCAGGAGGAAACCCATGCGGACACAGAAAGAACATGGAAACTCCACCCAGATTGGGATTTAAACTGGGAATTCCCAGCTGAGATGCGAATGTGCTAGCCACCGTGCCGCCACTTCCTATATATACTAAAAAAATCTTCATTATGGACTGTTTTATATATCGCCTTTGATTTGTTTTATTTTCCACTTGCTGTAACAAAGTAAATTTCCCCATGGGGACAGTTAAGTTATCCTTCAGCTACAACATTAAAGGTGTGTTAACATGCAAAAATATAACGTCTTTGTGTCGTGTACCTATTAATGTGTATAATTAGCACAAACAGCTTGTAGAATAATCATTGCTTCTGTTGGGTGTAAATGGCAGCGAGAGAGTTAAAGAGGAACGATGACCAAATTAGGTGGAGTCTATTTCATCTGGTTAACCAATCAGAAATGCAGCTGTGGACGCGAACGGCGTAGTTGGGGCGGGGCTTGTCAGAATACGGGTGGGATTAGAAAGGACGTTTAAACCTATGCGGATGGAGATGAATTTTGGAGGAAGTCAGTGGAGTAAACCTGAGCTCTGTGTGAATGCTGATGGCGAGGCAACGCCTCTTGTGAATTGGGCGACGTGAGAGGACAGAGTGCGGGGCTCAAATGCCTTGTATCACTAAATTTTCCTGTTAGCTGCTCGGTTCGCTAGCGGTTTGGTGGGTCTAGCTTTTTTTCAGCCTGAAAGGTCTGACTATGTGTCAGGGCCGAATTTCACAGAGCTGCTGCTGGTGTTAGTTGTGTGTGTGTGCGCGCAGCAGGTTCGAGTCAGACCCACAGAACCAGCGAGGGTGGATCCCTGCGTGCATGCGTGCGTTTTCTGCTCAACCTGTAGGTTCGTTTCTCATGTTTATTAATGAAATGATGGCTGATTAGGTTTTTCCAGAAGTGTCGGACATAGAAAAGCCCATTGGTTTGCATTTTAAAAGGGATTTATATGAAAGAAACATTAGAAAGCGACGACTCAAATAAGTGCGCATATTTTGCTGGCTCCTTTTAACCACAAACAAACACTTGTTGGGCCCAAAACAACCGTAGTTCATGTTTCGTCAAGAAGTCAGCGTCCTTTCGTTCATTCCGTCCTGTTCGTACCTGTTCCAATACGAGAAGAGGAACATGTCCCGCTACAACATCTACAGCCTGCTGGACTGGATGTACGGCGGAGTGGACCCCAAGTTTGAGGGCAACGGAGGCCCCGAGTGCGCCGCGTTCATCTCCCCGCGGCAGCGCGCCTGCGAGACTCTGATCTTCACGCTACTATCGGTGGCGGAGGTGATCATCGCGCTGCGCAACATCAGCGTGTCCAAGGCGCACAGAGAGGCCACCAGGGACTCCAGGAGGCTGAAAGAGGACAGTCTGGGCAAGAATCTGCTGCTGGCGGCGCTGTGTGTGACTTTCGGTGTGGAGGTGGGCTTCAAGTTCGCCACGAAGACTGTGATCTACCTCCTGAACCCCTGCCACCTGATTACCATGGTCCAGGTACGTCCACTTTATATACACAGAGGAATTTGTCCTTCACATTCAACCAATTTTATTAAGCCTTGGGCGAATAGTTCGTTCTGACATTGTTTTCCATAAGAAAATTCACACTGTTATAAACAATTTCTCAGTATCACAATTATCATCATTTTTCGCCGAAGCGATAGTGGCAAGACAAATCTCCCTGGTACTGTTATTTTGGGGGTTTTTTTTAGGAAGAAACTTTGAAAGTACCACGGCTCAGTGGGGGACTCATCCTCCTTTGGCAGAATCAGCAGTGTAGGACACCCATAAACACATTGTTTTGGAGATCAGGTGTCCAACTCTAAAGACACATTTTTTCCCTATTTGTAAAATCAGGTAACATTGTGTTACTACTTCCCACAATGTTTAACCTGTTACTTTTCAGGGGTTGCCTTAGCGATGAACTCACATATTAGACTTGAACAAATGTTTTATTCCGGGTGCACTTCCAGGGACAACGCTCAACCTATACCGGACTTGGGACACACAGACTATAGGGACAATTATCGACAGAGGAGTCTAGTCACTTTAAATAAATCCATGTTTTTGGACTGTGGGAGGAATCTGGAGAACCCAGAGAAAGCTTATGCAGACATGAGGAGAACAGGGAAACGCTACCCTGATACAAACTGTATAAAATACATTTATTCCGTCACTTAATCCTCTACTAGGGTTGCGTGGGTTCCCCATGCCCATCCAGGGGATAAAGATTCTCGCCCTGTTCTGCCCGGCACCAGAAAACTATCACTGGGTACACACTCACTGAAACGCACACCGTCTATACAGTGGGAAATTGAGAGCAGCGAATTTACCTTACATCCATGTTTTTAGACTGTGAGGGAAAATCCACGCGGACACAGAGAGAACATGGAAACTCCATCCAGATACAAACTGTATAAAATACATAAAATTCATGGAATTTAAGGTCAAGTAGCTCCTCTCTCCGGTTCATGTTGGCATCAACTTAAAAAAAAATCTGTAGTTGTGTCAGATGCATCGGTGATTTTTATCGCAGGCTAATGAGAAATAATTAAAAGCCAGTCCTATGTCCTCAATTCTCTAAGGCACAGAGGCGAGCATAGTATTAGAATGGTTCTTTTATGTGGTGGAATTACATTAAAATATATATGATTTATTTATTCTGACATAGCTGGCGAGCCATAAATTACACATTATAAGCCTGGGCCGTTTGGGCTTCGGGCTGGATATTGGACATGCCTGTTTTACACATATTGTTAACGGTAGTTTTTTAAAGCTGAGCCCAGTTTTCCCATTATTTTGGGTGCAAATTTTGCAAAAGAATGAATGCAAAACTGCCAGGCGAAATAAACCCATGGGGCAGTCATCCATATAATGATAAATTGCTGTTTGGCTTCTATGTCTTTTTGTCCTATGTGGCGCACTGTGTCTTTTATGTGTCAAACAATTTAAAAATTAAAGACAGACCTGTGCATGTTTATCTCACAACATTCACCAAGTTAGTTTTTACCAATGGGGACTGTTTTCTGAAGTGCTGTCTGTATCTGCAAATAAGCGTTCTATTTTGTTAGACATATAACAGCCTTATAATTACATTATAGGACCAAAAAATAAGAGAAAATCAGTTGAAGAGCACAGTTGATAAATTGCAATGTTTTCCAGGACTTCTTCAGGGCAAATCTAACATCTCAGCTGCTAAATTGATCTTTTTTTTTTTTAAAAAAAAAAAAAAAGGTGTCTACACATTTGACAATATTTTTAACAATCACATATTGTGACCTTCCAGTCTTATTTAAAGAAAAGGTTTGTTAATACTTTCGCACCAATTTAAATGTTGCGCAATTGTGTCTTCTGTGTGTTTCGTCACAAAAAGCCAACAGTTGTTCATTGGTGTTTAGTATTTAGCCAGCCATTATATTGTTGTACACTTTTAATGTACTGGATCTCAGACATTAAGGTTTGTTAAGGTTTTTTATACGAAGTCAGAGCCAAATTGTTACTTGTATTTTTATCTCCTTAAAAAATTTAAAAATGAATGTGTTTAACATTTACAATCACTGGCCACTTTATTATTATTATTTTAGTACTCATTGTGCATGTGTTTGAGTACATTCTACAATATAAATGTCCAGCAGTATGTACCAGCACAGCACATTCTTAAGTATGTTAAAAATTCTTGACACATTCTTAACCGTGATATTTTAATAATTTTAGCATTTTTAAGCTGAGAGAGATTTCTCATCGTGTTGAGTGCACATTTTACGTTAGAATGCAAAAAAGCCAGACAAAGTAAAGGGGCAGCCATCCATTTGAAGGTAAACTGCTGGTTTTTGGCTTCTGCAAGACACACTATGTTCTTCTAGGTGTCAGTCAATATAAAGTGATCATTATATGTATATAGACAGGCCTGTGCATGTTTATCTCACAAGAACATTTACCCAGTAAGTCTTTTACCAATGGGCACAGTTTTTCTGATGTGCTCTCTGTGTCTGCAAATAAGTTTTCTATTTTGTCAGACATTTATAATTACATTTTGAAAAACAGTTTATGCTGACATAGGATTATAAGATTACATTTGTGCAGTTTCCGGTTTGTGCATTACAAATTGAATTGATTTTTGATTAGACTTGTAGCTAATGAACAAGTAGGACTGAAAAAAGAGAAAATAAGATCCTGGATGAACAATAAGGTTTCTAGGACTTCCTTAGGGTAAAATATCTCAGCTGCTAAACTATGTATTTTAGATATATAAAATATAAGGCACTAGGCGTGTCCTCTGTATAGCAATTGATGCATGGGTAGAGTGGAGGGAATGATGGAGGTGCTTGATGTACAGTGCCTTACAAAAGTGTTCCCTTTGCATTTTTCACATTTTCACGTGTTGTTACCTCACAACCCAGAATTCAAAGGGATCGTTTAAGGGTTTGCATCATTTAATGAATCGCCTACAACTTTAAACATTTTATATATATATTTTTAACTGTGAAGCAAACAACAAATAGGACAAAATATCTTAAAACTTCAATGTTCATAACTATTCACCCCCCCCCCCCAATTCCTTTGACTTTATGCTTGGTGTTTGTGCTCTGACATGCAGTCACCTGTGGGACCTTATATAGACAGACCTTATATAGTGTGCCTTTCCAAATAATGTCCAATCAGCTGGATTTACTACAGGTAGACTCCATTTAAGCTGTAGAAACATCTCAAGGATGATTAGTCGAAACAGGATGTCCCTGAGCTCAATTTTGAGCTTCATGGCGAAGGCTGTGAATACTTGCGTAAATTTAATTTCTTAGTTTTTTAATACAATTTAATAACTCTCAAGAGTACTCACATGGTCATAATGGGGTAGAGTTTTAAGGAAAGTGATTAATACAATTTGGAATGAGGCTGTAACGTAACAAAATGTGGAAAAAGTGAAGCGCTGTGAATATATATACATGCACAACTGATCCCAAATGTCTTGTTTAATCTGATTTAATTCCTTCACATAATCAGTATATTTTAACTACTAGTATATTTTGGAATCGTGTGTGTATTTTAGTGTTTGAATAATGCCGTTTGTTGGTTTTACACCAGTCAGACTAAAATCCTTTTGGTTAATCATTCATTTTCTCTTTAACTCTTGTTAGACCTCCAACCCATGACCTCAATATTCTTTCCAGATTTCTGGGCCACATGTTAAGTTCTATTTTATTGTACAGTCAAACCAGTGGAGATGCTGAGTTCAACTGTCTATAAAGCACTATTTAGAAAAAGTTGCGTTTTTAGTTTAGGCAATAAAATATTTAAATATTAAGAAAAATGTCGATCCATTTTAGGGAATTATTTTAATTCTCTAATTACATGTCAAACAAAATATATGTTTATTTGCTGCCAAGGCACATAAAATTATAGTTTGATTATTTAAGTTATTACAGAAAAAATATAACTTGGCTTTATTTTTGTAACACAACACCTTAGTTCAGTCTTCATTTATCATTTGTTCAGTCTTCATTTATTAAATAACTATATTTAATATAACATTTTTAGTTCATGCTAAATGGTGGAACAACCTTCCCAACACCATCCGTATGGCTAAGAACCTCACAATTTTGAAGAAACTCCTTAAAACGCACTTCTCTTCCACAGACACTTGCTATAATAATAATAACTTTAAAAAGCCAGCTCAAGTAATGCGCAGGTTTGATGATACTACAGTTTAGCTGTTTTTTCCTAAACAACTGACTTGTGGTGTTCTCTCATTTATAAGTCGATTTGAATAAAAGGGTCTGCTAAGTGACAAAATGTAAATTAAATGTTTACACCTCTGTGTACCATGTGAAGTTTATCATCGCATGCTTCAGTCAATAATTAAACAGAAATTATAATAAACCTCTCAAGTAGTCACACTGCTAAAAAAAATTTAGTTTCTTCAATAACCGAATTCAGTCAGAGGGTTGAGGATAGGTTTAATAAAGCATGTAAATTAAGCCATAATGCATAATAAAACTGTATTTGGTATCATCGGAAAAGCATCTTTTGGTTTTTGCAAAGTTATGTAATTAAACATGAAGATGTATCACTTCTGCTTTTAAGTGCATTTTTTAAATCTATAACTTTTCCTCTATTACACAATAATCAAAATGTTTCATTTAAGAAGTTCTTAGTGTTATGCTTGTTTATGTATGATGTATTTAATGCTATTCTGATTCAAAATTTTAAATAATATTGTAAACGTGCTATGAAAAGACAGACTGCTGGTACCAGTGATTTTTTTTTTATTTTTTATTTTTTTTAAGCAATGCACATAAACACCATGTACAGTAAGTGTTCTAGCAATGCTTAGAATAACCAAAATAATACCTGTACTGTGGTGGCCCAGTAAAAGTAAAGAGAAATTACAAAATGGATGTATTTCTCTCAACTGCCCCCAAACCAGCAAAAAATATGCCTAGTTCAGATCAAGTACAGGCTCGAAATTTTAACTATAAATGATTGCACTGTCAAGCCAACCAGAAGTAGGTCAGGGTTTGGCTGAATTAAGTCGTATGTCATGAACAAGGATGGTGTGGGTGTGACCATATTGTTATTTATCATTTGACTTATCTCTCAAGTGATAACTTACCTGAATAGTATTTAAGATTTCATAATGTAAATGATGACATTTAAAAGATTTGAGATCATATTGATTAGCTAAGGTGAGGCCATAATAAGGGGTTTACCTGCAGCCATTAATATTTTTATACAGTGTAGTAGGTCAGACATTAATGTCTGTTGAGTTCTTTATACAAAGTTGGTGCGAAATTGTTGTTACATGTTTCACCTGTTTATCCTCTTAAATAGCACATAAATAAATGCCATCACATTTCTTGACTGACCAGTCAACTTGCCTGACCTAAATCCAATTTAATCCAAACCCAATTTATGGGGTATTCTCAATAGGAAAATGGGAGGCACCAGACCCAACCACAAAGAAGAGCTGATGCAAGCATTAAGGAAACCTGGACTTCTATAACTCAAGCACTGTGATGGCATGGGCTTCAAACCAGATTTTGGTGCTTCTGGCAGCATGAGCAGGGGAATCTATATTCTAAAATCTATGAAGGTTAAACTTTTTTGAATAGAATTATGGAAATTAATCAAGTTTTCAATATTCAAATTTGTCTGTATCCTAAACTCAAAACAACCACCCAAATTACCTGCTTTGTGGGGGTTCCAAAATTATTAGCTTGTGGTTTCTACAGAAAGGAATCTTAAATAGAAGTTTAGAGGCACTGTGAGTGTCAGTTAGACCAAAAAACCTGTCGAACAGAAATTTAACCTAACCCTCATTTGACTGGCTAGCACCTGCTGGAAGATTTTGTTAAGTCAGGAGGGATTGGAAGTAAATAATAGTGTGACTGTCCAAACGTTATTATTAGGAAACTGTCTATTGCGCTGAATTGTAATTATGTAATTTAACATGTAATTATGCTTACCAGCTAAAAATAGATGCAGAGTTTTCAATTAAATGTTTTTTAAAACTCTGATATAAGACAGACCAGTGTTTTAAATGATTATACTTTGGTTATAATGTAAAAGCTGTATGTTGTGGACAAACAAACAGAACACAGATCCAAGTAACAATGCGTGATGACCGACAACCAGACAAACTTAAAATTCGAAGTTAAGTGACGATCTTTTGATTAGTCGGCATCTTTATCTGATGTAAGCAGTTTGTAGTGGAACGTTTCATTAAAACGTGCCAACTGTAAAGCATATGTATAAGGGGTGTAGTGGTACACTATTCTTTCGCACCAACGAATGCATGCAGAATACATTGGTACGAAGTACGTGAAGTAAAAAAAAAAAGGGGGGGGGGGTAACTAAAATTTAGAGGCTGCTAGCTCTTCAAACCCAAGCCAAGTTGCGGATTGCACCCTTAGCTGTAAACGCCTCTAACATTCATACTGAATAAAGCTCAATTCAAAGGCGCAGTTTGGACCGAGTGGAGATCACGCTTCATTCAAATTAAAGGAACAAATGCTTGCTCTCATACACTGTTGGGCATGTTAAAACTAACTGGCATTAAAGTTCATAAGAAAAAATGTTCTGTCCAGGCCCAGTCCATTCACATTGTGTAGTATCCTGTATGCCACTGCTCTCCATACAAGTTCCTTGGGGCCAAAGAGAAGTCTTGGCAAATACTGTAGACTGAATGCGGCAGTTCTGCTGGGCAGGTGAACCAGCCCTTGTCCGCCCCTCTCTCTGCAGATAAAGGACAGCTTGAGGAATCCAGTGCAGCCGGTTCCAGAAGAAGTCCACCAGCATGCCTGTATCCTAGTTAACAGGTTTGGAGGGTGATCTACACACAGAGAGAGACTTTGCTGTTAAATATATAGCTAATAATGGTTTGGGGGTGTAAATGTTTGCAGTAGACTGGATTTTCACCACACAGACTGCACATATTGTGCTTTGCAGATTTTGAGGAAACTAATAAAAAAAATGCCATTAAGAGTGACACATTTTTTCTCTCGTTTGTAAATGTCATTATTTATTTCATTAAATTTTTAAAATAATAAAATAAATAATTAATTTACTTGCTGTTTTATTTGAGCCTTAGGTTATTTATTAACATGGGAAAGATGCATTAGGGGTGAGCTGGTTAATGGTGATGGTACTGACACTGGAAAGAGAGAAAGTCGATTACAATGATTGCAACCAAGAAGAAGCAGAAAGAACAGAAGCAGCTGTTAACAACAAGCCCTATACAAACAATGCACAATAAACCATGTACAGAAGCAAACCTTGAGGAGGTAGAGATTTTTTTGGCTAGGCTAATTATAGCACTACAGCAAACCAAACTGATGTGTTATGTGTTTTTGCTTACAAATGAAAAGTTATAAATAGACTATTGCTGTCTTACAGGGTAAAAAATAGTGCTGGTTTGTCTGTTTAAATGTTTTATATACATACAAATACATTTTGTGTATGTGTGTAAATAACAAACACACACTCATGGAACAAGCAAAATCAGCAAAAACATGTACAGCCAGATGTGCGTGCCTCCAGATCATTTGGAACCTAATACAATTTATCAAATAGGACTATTATACAGTTGGGTTCCAAAAAAAAAGCAGAAAAAATAAAACACCCTTATTTAAATAATTTACACAATGTTTTATAGATAGATAGACTGATTGATTTAAATAACTAAAAAGAACAATTTAGATGATGTATTTAGATGATTACAGGATTCATTTATGGTCGGAATTTTGCATAAGCAATTTAAACGTATGAAATCTAGGAGTTGTTTAAGTGGTAACAGATTTGAGCCGCATGTCTGTGCCATGTGTTTTCTGAGCTGTGCTTAGCTGAGTGGGTTAAGAAAAACTCTGCATAATGGAACAAAGAGTTGCATTAGGGATGTGGGTTTGTTGGAGAAAGAACTGGGCGAGGAAGCAATTTAAAGACCTTGCACATCAACAAGCATTTATGTATACTTTATAAACCAGAGATAAGGGGCCGTAAAACCTTGTAAGTGTTTTACTGTCAAACTATCCAGCTATATAACTGCCTTTGTGTAGAACTGTCATCCTGCCTTAAAAGGCATCTTATTGAGATGCTGTGGAAAGCGGTTACAATACGATACTGTTATAACCTTTATACATTGACATCAGTAGGCAAGTGTTCACAGGCTTTAACTAAAACTCTTAAAAGATGACTGATGTAATTAAAGCAGTTTAGTTTTGTAAACTTAAGACAAGTTAAAGAAAAACTTTTTGCCCTTCTTTAATTTTCTGTTTTGGTTTGGTTTTGAGATACTTTGTTGTCCAAACTGCTCAAGTTCTGTCATGTTTTGCCATTACTGATTAACGTGACGTGTAGAGAAAGTAAAATTTTAGTTTGTTACATGCATTATTGAAATATTTATTAACAGATTTTATTAGTGTTAATAAAAAAAATGTTTTGCTGCTCGTTAATATGACTTCTCCGCAGACACCAAATTGGATTATACATGCCCACTGCAGTTTGTCAAATAAGTCTTTCATAAAACTACTTCTCCCACTTGCTTCATAGTATGATTCTTTTTATTCTGGGTTTCCAAAGCCTGGGTTTGTAGATTTTTCCTTAGAATTGAATTAACTGCACATAATTTACCTTATCAAATTCTTTAGAAATAGGCAAGTACAGGCCACATGTTGCATGCAGGTAGCACGGAGAATCAAGTTAAAGTGGTTTTATTTGTCATAAAACAAACAGACTCAACATAAAGTGCATGCGTGCAACAGCTTGTGCAATACAAAATCACGATAAGTACAGGACAATAGACATTCCAGTGGTAAATGTCAAAGTGAACAGTGCAGGTGGCCCACTATTCCTGTAAGTTAAGAATGATGCTAATTTCAAGAGGATCAACAATGTACTTTCATACTGACTTGGCTATTAATTAAAAGCAGTTATTATTCTCCTGCTGAAACATGACTTTTAATCTTGTTTTTTTCACATACAAACTTGTTACTTACATTACAACAACCATAGTGTCACTGGAATTGGTTAGTAGTTTTAATGTTTAGCAATGAGTAACACTTTTAAAATGTCTTTACTAAGATGCAGCTATTGTTAGTGCGTTAGCTGACTAAGTGTTCAAGTGATTTTATTTGTCATTCCAACAATATACAGTGGTGTACAGTAGACAGTAAAACGAAGCAACGTTCCTCCAGGAACAAGCTACCACATAGAACAGCAAACTAAACAACTGAACATAAGGTACACGTTTGCAATTGCAAACGTAGGAAGGTAAAGAGAGTATGTGAAGGGTGTGTGTGAGATTGTCTACAATTCTGGTTGCAATTCTGGCAGCGTTTGTTGTAAATGTTTGTGATGAAGAGTAGGGAGACACTAATGATCTTCTCAGCTCTCCTCTCTACTCGCTGCAGAGACTTGCGATCTGATACGGCGCAGTTCCCAGTACCACTTTCCTTTTTTATTTTGCTAGTACACTATGTGTAATGTTCATAGAGATCATGAGGTTTCTTTCTGTCCTAAAAGCTTATTTATCTTTTTTACTTTACAAAGTAACACTGAATTAAACTAGGTTGTAGTGAGTAATGTTCAGCACAACAGTAACCCTGCAGTGACTCTCATAACAAATGACACTACACATGACTGCAGAACTCCAACTTGCCTCTGGACTAGCGCTAGATTACATCAACATTGTGTTGTGTTTAAAACTGGCAAATACCTCACAGATGATTTTGATTGGTGTGTGAAACTACATTTTCCCTCCTGGTCTCATTATTTGGGATAAGTAAATACTGTGAGAATGCTAATTGTGTTAATGCATGATTACAACAATAAAGCTGGGTAAAAATATACCAGAATCTATGGTATAAAACACTTGGTGTGTCATTTCATTAGCCATTGGCACGCGGTTAGATCGGAGGGGATGACACAGGCGCTTGGCATATATATATATATATATATATAGTAGTGTGTGTGTAGATAGATAGATATATTGTCTGTCTGTCTGTCTATATGTCAGCTTTAAAAGTTTATAGAGTTACTCTGGGTCCGTGGGCCATAATTTCGTTTTCGTGACATGCTACATGTGATGAAAATGACAGTAAAGCCTCCTTGAATCTTGATGGCGATTGGCACGCAGGTGTAGTGGAGTGGATGATGAGGGGTGACCATCACTCCTCCCCTCCTAACTGTGCCTAATAGTTAACAAGTCCCTTGCAGCCGCAGTATTATGCTTTCTAAACCGAGGCATCCGCTACCAGCTGAAGAGGTCAGCAAAAAAAAAGTGCACGTAATGCTAAGGCTCAAAGATGTCGTAAAGTGGAAGTGTCATGCTACGAGTTGCATGTCAACAACAAAGAGGACATGTGACAAAAAAAATTAGATTTCGCAGCAACTTCAATGAAAGCACACTTAGGATAATGAAATAAAGGAAATAATCAGGACATACAGACAATGTTGATTTTAATGAAAATGATGACTGTGTACTTAAAATTTTGCCTCCATCAAAGAGGCCACCTTTTACAGACTTTAGGCATTCTAGCGGTCAACTTTTCTTGGTAAACTGATGTGATTTCACCCCATGCTTCCTGTAGCATCTCTCACAACATGGATTGGCTTGATGCAGTCTTCCTCAAAATAAACGGAAAATGTCTTTGCAGTTTGTTAGTGGGGGCGTAGATGTTGCATTTTTCACCACACAGACTTCACATTTTTGCACATTCTGCCCTGGTGAATTGTTGAAATCATGAGTAAACTGTTACAATAAAATGACGCACATGAGAGAGACCCAATTTTTTTCCCCCCGTTTCTAAATGTCACTATGTAATTCATTATTTTAATAATCTACAAAAGGTTGTAGATTTAATTTGACAACAAATGTATTCTCATTTGATTGCTGTTTTAATTATGCCTAGGGTTATTTATTATCAAGAATAAATTGTTCCTGCATTTGAATACAATGGTCTGTTTTCTAGATTGTGAATGATCACCCAGTGAAAGATATAAAAAGTACACATAACAAAATGTCTTATTTACCTGTTAATTTTTTGTATTGAAGTGTATAATCATAAGTAGGTTGGCATGATTGGTATCATGCTGCTTTTGCTTTAATATTTACTTAAAGGTTTGTTAATATTTTAAATAAATATAGCTATTTCACATTTGGTTTATTATTCGAACATTAAGAGTCTTTTAAGTCTGAGTCATTTTTCTCTTGACTGTGCTACACCTACTCCACATTGTTTAGTTAGGAGTCATGTTTGAAAAATAATTAAATTCACATTGACATTCTGAACTCTATGATCTTTATACAAATATATCTACTGTTAATATTGTTTGATTTAGTTTTTATACATTATTACATACTCAGTCAAGCAGTATATGTTTAACTTATTACAGCACAGCAAAAAATAATTGTCACCACTATACTCTGGACAATTTTATCAGCATTTCATTCTAGAAGCTAATTAGATTGTATTATTTATTATATTATATACTATGTTTATGAAGTCTTTTTTTTTATTTTATAAGCTTATAAGTTCAAATGTAATTGTATACAGTCTATATATTTTAATGTAAATACTACAGATTTTCACTGCAATCTGCACTGCTGATGTGACTGTATACGATGTGTTTGTTACACAGTGGTAATGGCTGGTTACACAATATAATACACACTAGCTTAAACTTAATTTCACTGTATATTTGTTTTATTTTAGTCTTACTTTTTATATTTCGATTTTCAAGTTGTTGTTAATTTGTGCAATACGGTACAGCTGCTGGTTGGTCTAAATCTTTCATTTAAGATCAATAAAAATCTCTATCTACTAAAATATATTTTATTTTTATGTATCTTACAGATCTTTTTGCTAGCTTGTCCACCTGGTAAAACTGCCATGGTCATCTTTAGGTGAGTACTAAATGCTGTGTTTAAACCTAAACAGACCTCATTAGAAATAATTGTTTGGAGGTACTATCTATAGATCCTCTTCATATAAGTGTAATTTTCTCAAATCATGTCGTTTAATGGTCGAAGGAAATGATTAAAACTTTCATATGATCTGTTCAATAACATTTAGTAGTAGTGAGGTCAGATTAATAAGTGTTAATGAAGAACTGGACACATTGGAGTGCCATTAGACATTCAGCCGTTCTGTCAGCTTAGTTTAATCAGTAATAATGCAGCTAGGCAGCTTTTTCAAGATCCTGCAGAGCAGAAGCGCCAATTTAAATGGGAATAAAGATTTCAGAGACAGATTGAGCCACCACTTAAACCTTCACTTTTATTTGCTTCTGCCTAAAGAGGCATTCTAATTCTCATTGGCCTTTCATCAGGAGCATAAGCAGTGTCACATGGAAGAGAAAGTGCAAATAGTTGGATTTGTTTTGTGCCTTTTAGCTTTGTGTTTCCTTTTTCCATTTTTTTCTGCAGATTTCTT
>JAOUQT010275314.1:0-16945 GCA_025769995.1 Xyliphius kryptos | reverse complement strand
GCGGCACACAGTCATTTAGGCAGAGCCGCTTCAGGTGCGCTAATCAACCCTGATCAGCGCCGCGGCTCCGCCACGCCACCCAACGCCACCGCGTCACATTTGCATAACACTTATAATAAAATCCTTTAATCTGATTGGCCGAGTCATTTGTCCAGCCATGACATTACTGACAATAATGCACACCTCTGACCGTGCATTACATAATACATTATTTTAAATCATGTACAAATAATGAAAATACAAATTATTACAGCGAGCCATTTCCTGATGAGCACTAAGTCTGTTGCGGCTGTTGTTTATAAATTTTCCGCCTTTTACCCACACAGGAAGTTGGAAAATTGGTAAGGATTCAATCAGTAAGTCAGTGAGTGCGAGCTTTGCCTTTTATTAGTATTGATACATCAAACAGTCCTTTAGAGAAAGGTTGTATTTCTTATTGTTATCTGAAAAAGACGGAGATAAATGAAGTTTTTTATGGTTTGTAGTGTGATTATGGTCAGAAGAGAACTGGTGTCAGTCTCTGAAGTCGCCAACAGCTGCCCCGACGTTAAAACAAGGCTACAACTCATGTTCATAGGTCTTTTATTTGATTTTACACTGTGATTTTAATACGTTACATTACATCGAGCAGCTGGCAAAGCTGTGTGGCAGTGGTAAAATGGCATGGCACGCTACTTTACCACACACTGAGCTGGAACACGGCAGTTACCACTGAGAAGGAAACCACACATCAACACTCGTTCTGCAACCAAGAGCTGCTGCACCAACCACAGCCCCTCCTCCTTACACTAAACTCTTTTTACCATGGAAACAGTTTCGGAGTCTAATATTCACTTTCCTGTTCTAATGAACAACCTGCATCTGAAATGTCACACATGTTGTCATAGGTTGTGATGGAAACCGTCATCTGTTAAGGCACAAACAAAAGTGACAGGAATCTATTTGCATCCAAGAGTAAAGAATTATATTGTCCTATATGACTAAACAGAAGGTGCCTTTTCAAAGCTGGGCAATTAGGCAATAAGTAGATGACTACAAACAGCACTTCCGTTCTGGTGACATAAAAACCAAATTCCTTTTTGCAATGTAACTTGCAGTTGAGGCCTCACACTGTTGGCATTTTACAGTGATTGAGGGAACATGACATACAAAAGGCATATTTACATTTAGTCATTAAGTCATTCAGCAGATTCTTTTATCCAAAGTGACCTACAAATGAAAACAATTCAGCAATTAAGGAGGAACCAGCTACACTGTAGAATTTGCAAACCCGATCATTATCCAGTCTGGCTTTCAAGTTTAGATTAACTTTATCTTTGTCATTTTGAATTTGATTTAATTTCATTATTTTTTATTATTATTAAGGTTTTTGTAGATCAAGTGCACAATATGTATCATTTGTTCCTTACACACTGCTTATTCATTCTTAATCATTTTATATGATGGATTTTTAAAACTGTGAGCTGAGCAGGTGGAAGCACTAGCGTAATAAATGTTTCAATATTACATAATATTCATTGTACAGACGTTTCTGTCCAAAGCGACTTACAACTATGCCAACATAATGGTTGGGGTTAAAATACAGGGACAGCAATGATACAGCACCACTGGAGCAATAAGAGCTAAGGACCTTCCATAGAACCCGCATTGGTAACTTCAATGCACAGGATTTGAACCCAAAACCTTCAGATTGTTAGACCTAATCACAGAACTAACAAACCCAAATATGTTCCTTCATAAGATCATTCAGCTCACACACTTACTGTATCTAGAATATGTCTAAAGGTGACATGACTTACAATAATCCCCAATTTAGGAATCTGAGGCCTACTGTATGTTATATATTATATAAAAATATGTAAATTAGTACTTTTTGTAAAGATTTTATTTCTTATTCTTATCTGAGAAAGACTGAGCTACTGTAAGTGGAGTCTTTTGTGGTTTGCAGTGTGATTATGGTTAGAAAATACCATGGGTGTCAATCAGATTTCCTTTTTTAATTTTAATTTATTTTTTTTTACTATTATTTAGTTTTCGTATATAGGAAGTGCTCATAATGTACACATGATGTGTTCCTTACATACTGCTTAGTAATTCTCAATCATTTCACATGAATTTTGAATGGTGTAAGCTGAGCAGGTGGAACCACTTGCGTTATAAATATTACATGATATCAGTGTGCAGACATTGTTATCCAAAGCAACTTGTGAAGTATCCCAACATGATGGTTAGGGTTGTAATACAGGGTCAGCCATGATACAGCACCACTGGAGCAATGAGGGCTAAGGGCCTTCTTAAGGGACTTGAACCAGAAACCTTTAAATTGTTAGACCTACAACCTAATCACTTAGCTACCAACCCCAAATATGTTCCTTTGTGTTCCTTTGTGCTGTGTGTTTGAAAAGTTTAACCATGCAGGGAAGGGGTGGGGCCACTTTTGTACCATATCCTGATTGGTCTGTATTAAAGATAGACCAATGGGCCACCCTCTAAAATTGTTGGCTGGTCTCTTAAAAAAAAAAGGAAAGAAGAAATATTCTCAGCATTGGCCCCTGTGGTTGGTTGGCCCACTGAAAATATGCCAGATTACCGGTCTAGTCCTGTTCAAATCCCTATCTGGGTGGAGTTTCCATGCTCTTTCGTGGTCTTTAATCCGGGTTTTCTCCCACAGTCCAGAAAACATGGATTCAAGGTAAATAGGCTGCTCTTATTTCTGCCCGGCGGTCAAAGCTTTCTTCCCTGTGACCATGATATAGAATTAAGTGGAAGATAATACATGGATGGATAATTCAGGTTCTGTCTTAGTGCTTACTGCCAAATCTGTGATCACACTCTCAACAAGTCACCGGTCCATTTCAGAGCAAAGCAACACAAACTCTTGACTTGACAACTGCTAATAATTTTGCACTGTGAAAGGAAACTGTGGTTTACTGAGGAAACAAGATGGTGGATGCTCCTAACAAAAATGACCTTGTCTATTCTACCCAAAAACAGGACCAAAGACTTTCTAATGGTGATGTGGTGAATATTTTGGACTAGAAAGCCACTATGGTGCCCCTTTAATTATTCTCATGCATCATTGCAATGGTCACAGGAGACAACACAAAGTGCAAACCACTGTGCCACCATGCTGGACAGAAGAAGTGATAATGGCACCATAGTGGGTTTCAGGTCCATATTCTTCATTACATACTTACTGTATGTAGTCTAATGCTGATTATTAGAACCAAAAAACCTAACCTGTCTAATGATTTGAATTCTGAAATCACACTGCATCATCCAGTTATTTTATAGTCAGTTGGAATATTTGAAAAGACATAGAATAGGCAGGTGTACCACCGAAAGTGAATCCAATTGTAATGACTGATATAATATATACTAAACATAAGATAATATAGACCTGGCGCGCGCGCACACGCACACGCGCACACACAGACACACACACACACGCACACGCAAACACACACACACACACACACACACACACACACACACACATTCCCCTGATACAATACAACAGAGCCCAAAGTAAAGAGGCATTAAAAAGGCTTTGGTATTGATTTGACTCTTTCTCAAGGACAGTTCTGGTATCAAATTCTACCTGTTCACAGTCCATTCATGTCAGAGCCTGCCTCACTCATTGAAACCACTATGACAAGAATCTGTTTTGGAATTACATTTAGGTTTATTATTATCATAATAAAAGATGCTTTTATCGATGACAACTAAGATCAGATGTAACCCAGAAACAAAGTTAAGAGGTAAACTGCCATCAGTGGTTTTAGAGTGCGTTCGATTCTAATGTTACAGTGCATGTAAAATAAATGCATGGCTTTCTGATCTGAGTCTTTAATTCCCTCCTGACTTACTCTGATGTGAATACAACGATTTACTCTGATGTAAATACAACGTTACATAACAACAACTAGGGCCCAGTTGAGCAGATACACCCAGGACAGGGTGGCAATTCATGACTGGGCACACACACACACACACTATATTTATGGGCAATTTGGAGCATTCAATTCACCTTGAATCAATGTTTTTGAATTGTGGGTTGAAACCCGGAGAAAACCCTGCGAGAACATAGATACTCCACCCAGATCAGGATTTAAACTTGGTTCCCCAGTCCTAAGGGGTGGGTATGCTAACCATTACATCACTAAAATTAATCAGAATAAGCCAAGTTGTCTCATTCCCCAAATCAACTCTACAATGTGCGATTATTTGAGACAATCGTGTTCCCCTGAGGGATATGTAGGGTTTTATTCCTGGAGAACTGTCACATCTTTGTTTTTCCCTCTTGTGGAATTAGTGTGTTAAATTCCACACTGCAATCTGACTTTTATTTAAAACCAGAGGTGTTGAGAGATTCATTAACAAACAGTGGGTTTGACGTAATGCTTTATTCTGACACTGTGCCAGTCACTTTTGTAAGAGAGTTAAAAATGACTCATCAAAGGAAATGTGCATGATGTAGGTAGAGAAAGTTTAGGTTTCCATGGTAACAAAAGTGTCAGATGCAAACATCAATCCCCGCCACTCCCTTATATCATAACTTAAGAAATAATAAAAATGAGTGAGAGCCACATGAAGTGACCAAAACAAACTAAAACCTTATGCTTAAACTAAATAGAAGAAATAACGAAAGAATGAGATATATCTTATTATCTACTGCTTAATCCTCTACTAGGGTCACCAAAGCACACACTCACTTACACAGACACTATATAGGGGCATTGTAGAGCAGCTAATTCACCTTGAATCCATGTTTTTGGACTGTGGTAGGGAACCGAAGAACCCGGAGAAAACCCATGCGGACACGAAGAGAACATGGAAACTTGTCCCAGATCGGGATGCCAACCTGGATGCCCAGCGCTGCAAGACTGACGTGCTAACCAATACACCACTGTGCTGCCCTTAATGAACAAGGGGTGTAGCTCTCCAGCGCCTAAAAGCACCTCCTCTGGCTGGCCATGAGGAACCCCCACAACCTTAGTCCCTAGTATAGGATTAAGCAAAGGTAATGAGATAATATAATATAAATCTATTTAATATAACAAAATAAAATGTTCAGCTCTTTTTCTGCTTTTGGTCTGTGTTTTGTTTGATGTCAATACCTTATATCTGCTACAGGAACCATTATAAATCCTTTATGAACAGAGATATTGAAACAAGCGCCTTCATTATACCCTATAATGAGCAAAACCCCAGATGCAGAGCAACAGCTGCAACTCACACTAATGTTGGATAAGATGACCCCTAACAGTCTCCCTTCCAACAGTGTTTGATGGGGTTGTACTTAGGTTGGGGCCCACACCAAACTCCCCATCATGCCTTTGACCTTGCTCTGTGACTGGAGCAGTCATGTTGGACCAAAAAAGGCCTTCCCCAAACCATTCATTCATTCATTCATTCCATTATCTTCTGCTTATTCCTTAATGAGGTTTGCAGGGGGGGGGGGGTGTATCCAGGGCAGATACACCCAGGACAGGGCGCCAATCCATCACTGGTTACACACACACTCACACACACATACACACACTATACAGGACAATGTAGAGCATTCAATTTACCTTCATGTTTTTGGAATGTGGGAGGAAACCGGAAAACCCGGAGGAAACCCACGCAGACACGGGGTGAACAATGGAAACTCCACCCAGATTGGGATTTGAACCGAGAAGCGCTAAGAGGCGAATGTGCTAACCACTAAGCCACCGTGTCGCCGTTACTTTAATTTAATTATAATATTTTCAGGTTTGGTGTTTATCTAATGTTTATATTTAATATGTAATACCGTTTTAATCCTCTGTGTGTTCTGTACAAACAGAAGTACTTCGACTGTTGACTTGACTTTCCAACCTTGGAACAGTTTGGGGAAAGCCCATTTTTTATTTTAGGACCATAAAATCCATAAAGTCATAGTTTTGTTTGGAAGAAGTTTTGTGAAGTTCGAGCTCCTCGCCCCATTGAAGACCTTAAAGAGGAAACAGAATGTGGAATCTGAGCCACAATCCCGGTTTTAGTGTGAGGTTAAGGGTCAGGGCTCTGTATGGGCCATTCAGGTTCTTCCACACTAAACTCTTTAGACCATGGGCTTTGTGTAGAGCCTGCTTTGTATAAGGCCTTCATTAAACTAATTCCGTAAAGCAGGAGTCATACAAAGATCCAGACTGCAACGCTAGATGTTTAACTGTATACAGTACAGGCCAAAAGTTTGGACACACCTTCTTATTCTATTTACATTGTAGATTCTCACTGAAGGCATCAAAACTATGAATGAACCCACGAGGAGTTATGTACTTAACAAAACGGTGAAATGTAAACATGTTTTATATTCTAGTTTCTTCAAAATAGCCTTTTGCTCTGATTACTGTCGGCATTCTAATTAACTATACTAATGAACCCTTATAGGCACACCTGAAAACCATTTCAGGCGACTACCTCTTGAAGTTCATTGAGAGAATGCCAACAGTGTGCAAAGCAGTAATCAGAGCAAAGGGTGTCTATTTTGAAGAATCTAGAATATAAAACATGTTTTCACCTTGTTTTTTAATTACATAACTCCACATGTGTTCTTTCATAGTTTTGATGCCTTTAGTGATGAACTTCAATGTAAATGCATGGAATGAGAAGGTGTGTCCAAACTTTTGACCTGTACTTTACATCTGTGTTACCAAGACTAAATTAGCAGAATAAGTTGTATGTATCTTCTCTTTTCTCCCATTATTTATTATTGTTCCATAATAATGCTGTCTTTATGTCCCAACATAACCTCTACTAGGTGATTGAGCAAAGCTTTCCACTCCAAAATCTTGTAGAAAGCCTTCCCAGATGAGTGGAAGCTGAAAACAGTATATAATAAAAGCCCCTCGTGTATTCTGTAGGTGTCCCAACATTTTTGTTTATATACTTTGGATATACATAGCAACAGGTCTCTAACATGTGATCAGATAGAGTTACATGCTTCGTGTTAATCTAATTCCATACGACATGCTGGAATAGAACAGAATTACAGGGCAGCTTTGTGATAATGGATTTCGGATGCCACTGAACTCGAACCGCCCCTAAAATGAGCGTTGTGCGAATGAAAGGCGCATCTCTGTGGATCCAGATCTGCACTGGAGGTGGGAGACGTTTCAGTCAGGGTGTTTGTTTGTTGAATCGCCGCTAAAACGTCTTCTTATCAGATTTGATGGCGTTTAGAGAAAACGCCTTGAGCGGCCGGATAGTAAATCAGAAATGATAAGCTGTTCTGCTTCGTCCAGAGTGAATATTCTCCCCTGGAAACCTTCACTTCTCTCCTCAGGTGCAAACCAACGGCGGGTCTTCATGCTCTTTACTCTTCGATCTGGTATTCAGATACGCTGATTTCATTTCGATCTGGTTTTCCTGCCTGTGGTTTCCATTTGTCCGGTTGCATGGCTCCTCAGAAGCCTCGTTTATTTCGTTAATGCTCAGTTAAGAGTCAGTGGTGCTGAAGCCCAGTCCTGCGCTCAGACATAATAATAATATGTCGCCTATTGGTCCTGAAGGTCTGTTAGGTCAGACGCTGATGCTGCTTGAGCGGACCCGGCTCCCAAACCCTGCAGGTATGAGGTGGGTCAGGGTTCTGTGTGGGTTCAAATTTGGGGACAAAAAGCTTGGCTCATAAAGTCTTAGTTGTGTGTGTTTAGTGTGTAAGATGTTATCCGGAGTCTGAGCTTTGACCATATCTACATTAAAGACCTTAGAAATGAACCAGAACATAGATTGTGAGCCAAAGCCTTTGATATAATATCGAATATAGGACCTGAGTAAATAAACCTGAGAGAACTTGGGTGAGAAGACCAAGGAAAAGGACCTGGGTGAATGGACCTGCATGAGAGGATCTGGGGGAAAGGACCTGAATGAGAGGACCTGAGTGAATGGACCTAGATAAGAGGACCTGGGGGAGAGAACCTGAATGAGAGGACCTGGAGGAAAGGACCTGGGGAAGAAGGCCTTGAGGAGTGGACCTGGGGGAAAGGACCTGGGGGAGAGAACCTGAATGAGAGGACTTGGGGAAGAGGACCTGGAGGAAAGGACCTGGGTGAAAGGGCCTCACTCACAATTGAGGGTCAGTTGAGGGTCCTTTACTAGTTCAGGGTCATCGCTCTGTATGAGTCAGTCAGGTTCTTCCACAATAAACTCATTCAACCACAGACTTTGTGTGGAGCGTTTAGGTGTAGGGCTATTCCACTGTCCCAGAATGCATGGCTAGGTGCTGGATTGCACAAGAAAATTAACTCAGAGAGAAAGAAATGTCCAAATCCTTTGTCCGTATCTTCTAACTGTATATCAGATTTCTATCGCCTGAGAGAGACGTCAGATAGAAACAGATTTTTTTAATTCTCTTTAATAACGCCGTTCTCTGTCCCTTCAGCATTGGGACCGGTACATAATGACTTCACTATATAGATTACATGTCTGTTCCTCTCGTGGCTCCACCTGGTATCAATGCGCCAGTTCACACCTCTATGAAAACACTTTCTCATCCCCCCCCCCCCCACCCCCCCACTGCTTTAAGAAGTCTTTCTGACACAATCAGGGCACAAATTCATCGCACCTGCAAATAGCTTCCACGGCTTCACAGACTAATATGTTGTTGTTGTGTTGTTCCCCGGCGCTTTATTCTTTCCACTCTGCCGTTTAGTCTGCGAATTGTTTCATCTTCACCTTTTCCACTCGGAAAATAAACGCGCTCGCGGTTCGACTGATTACCGTTGAGTTTCACAAACAAATGGGTTCATTTGTTCGGTGTGTAACGGGCCTTGGGAACGTGCAAAGTAATCTGCATACGGAACGAGACATAAAGCACGATAATAAGGCCGGGTCTTTTGCGAGGGCTCCTTCGTGGAAACCGAACGTTACCAGCGTTAGAACGAGGAAGGTAGAGTTTTTATGAGAGCGCCGGCCTTCGTAATGAGTTACACTCAAAGTCTGTTTTGCTACAATGCGGCGATTAGGATTTTCATTCCTGCGGCGAGCGAGTAGGACTTTGTTTTATTAACCGTGCTCTTACACACACACCCACACACACTCACACACACTCACACACTGCAAGTGCAACTGCTTCTAAATTCTGTTGCGTCGATACTGAAAATAAGCGGCCGTTTTATTTAAGTACAGCACCCTGTTCCACTCGCTCTTCATTCCCATACAGATGGACTTTGTAGTTTTATAATGACAGATTGTAGTCCGTTGGGGTGGTGGCTGATTCCCGGCACTGCAGTGGCGCTCGTGATGAAGCTGTGTTCATTTAGTCTGCATAGGGGCGTGGGAGCTTTGTGTTTATGATATAGGATTATTAATCTAAAGGGTGAGGGTTTGAATCCCAAATCCACTAAAGTTATCGGTGTGGGCCCTTGAGCAAGGCCCTTAACCTTCTACGCTCCAGGGAAAGGTGGGCCGACACTCTGACAACAGGAATCCTGGTGTATTTGGGTAACATGTCGACAAAATACAGCGAGTACTTCTTTTTTGGGCTGTTCTCATTAGGGGGCGCCTCAGCGGACCACTATTCTCCATCTTGTCCTGTCCTGAGGATCTAAATCCGTCACCTCAACCACCTACATGTCCTCCCTGTGCGTTGTCTCTATCCTCGTCTCATCTCATCTCATTCCTCTGGGGTTCCAAAACAGGGGAGAACATTTCAGGCGCTGGGCAGATACACCAAGAACAGCCAGCCAATTCATCGCTGGGCACACACTCACTCACATAAACTTATAGGGGCAATTTGAAGCAATTTACCTTAAATGCATGTTTTTGGACTGTGGGAAGAAAACACGGACGCGAAGAAAACATGCAATCTTCACCCAGATCGGGATTCGAACCTAAATTCCCAGTGCTGAGAGGCGTGATGCCCAGTCTCCATCCTCAGCCTCCGATTTATACACCTCACGTCCAAAAGTACTGAAATGCTACCTCCAAAAAGTCCTTCCCATACTGCCCCTCTCCTGAACTCAATCCAAAATGCCTCTCTCCTCCAAACGTCTCCCTCGATCTGCTTCGTTTGAAACCCGCTCCGTCTCCTCCAGTACCATCCAGGCGTTCCAGATATTGGAGCTGCGCGCCACCGTACGTTTCCTTGGGCCGCCGCTGTGGTCATTTACAGCCAGCAGTCATGTGAGATGTGCGGGGTAATAAGACAGTCCTGCACGTCATTTAGTCTGATGGGCCGTCAAACAGCCGGAAAGTGATCCGCCTCGGAGCCGGAGATGTAATAACACAGCACAACAGTTTTGACAGCGATCGCAAATGACAAGACAATGACACGCCGCGGCTGAAAAGGCCAGTGCGCCAGGCGGCCGAGAGGAGTCCGCTCACAAACAAGTCTGATTTCAAAACACAGCCATGCCACAGAATAAATGGTGGCTTTGTGGTTAGCACGTTCGCCTCTCAGCGCTGGGGATTCCCGGTTTGAATCCCAATCTGGGTGGAGTTTGCATGTTCTCCGCGTGTCTGCGTGGGTTTCCTCCGGGTTCCCCGGTTTCCTCCCACAGTCCAAAAACATCGATGCATCGATTCTTCTCGATGGGGGTTCAAACCTCCACCACCAAAAGCACACACAGCACACACTCCACCCACGGTGCACGCACCACAAAAAGCACAAACGCCCCCCACAGCACACACACTATACACACAGCACACACTATACACAGCGCACATTCCACACACAGCGCACACTTCACACACAGCACACACTACACACACTACGCACACAACACAGAGCGCACACTCCATCCACAGCGCACACTCCATCCACAGCGCACACCCCATCCACAGCGCACACTCCACACAGCGCACACTCCACACAGCACACAATACACACAGCGCATACACCACACACAGTGCACACGCCACACACAGCGGACACACGCCACACACAGCACACACTTCACACAAAGCACACACTCCACACACACAGCACACACTCCAAACACAGCACACACTATACACATAGCGCACACTCCAAACACAGCACACACAGCGCACACTCCACACACAGCACACACTCCATCCACAGAGCACACACTATACACACACAGCATTTAACAAACAGCTCTTCCCATGGAGATAGATATTCTCTCATCTGAACTCATTACTGGGATGCGACTCCGCTCACAGTCAGCCGTATTGGAGCTGGTTAACCATGGAAACTGAGATAAGGTCATTTCAAACACGGATTAAATGCGCCCGCTTTAATTCGCTGCCGTCTCTGCGCTCGTTTCTTTAGGCGCCCGACCATGACTGGTTTCATCAGGAACGGATCCCAACCGCATCATTCGACGTCGGCACTTGACCCTCGGTCTTTTGAACGTCACGCGGCGAGCTGCACTCACCTGATTGGCGGACGGAATAATTGCACGACTACAGTGAAGCACTTTGTTTTTTTTATGAAGTGGTTGATAAGTGGACTCTCGATGAGGCTGGTATTCTAAATTTATTCTCTTGTTACCTTCACTGGGAATTAAACCTGACGCGTTAATACAGGAGAGCCGCTATATTGACATTCGAAGAAGGCGAAAATGTGTGGGGAGAGGGTTCTACTAATCAGATGTTGGCCGTGGGGATTGCGGTCACGGGGCGTGTGCAGCACGGCGTCATGTGCCGGTTGCGTCAGCGGCTTTGGATCTCCATCAGGGTGGAGTTGTTGGAGATCCGATATGGAAAACTCCTCGAGAAGGCCGATGGGACCATGAACAGAACCCTGATAAGAAAACAGTGTCCGTTTTTGATTCTTCAGCAGCGTGTGACTTGTATCTTAATTAACGACTAATTAGAAACCGTTGCTGATAATCAGAATCCCAGCCTGGTCCCGAGAACGGGAGACAGATTGTGACATCAGAGGCGTTTGCTCTTTGATATGCTCCCCTCTCGAAATTCCACACGATGAGCGTGAAAATCAGAGCGAGGACGTTGTACCTGTACGGATAACCTGATGTGTTTGTCTTGGGTTTTTTTTCGGCTGCGTGAACTCGTTTACATGGTGGAGTTGGGTAATGAGGTGTAGGGGCTTCACTGAACTGATACGATCTAATAGAATTAAAGTGTAATTATCTGGTGTTACAGGGTGCGTGCGCAGAGATACATGGGGATGGCATTTCTCTTATTAGATGATTATATATCATAGTGCGACCTGATTTAAGGAATTTACCAAGTCAGCAGGGGTCCAACGTTTAATAATGATGTTTAATGGACATCCCCCCCGCTGTGACACATCGCAATCCATCTCCATCACCTCCAGTAGCAACTCCATCTTATTATCCTGATGATTTGGCGCAGCTGATTATGAGTTGAGCCGTGAATGATCGAGGTTTCTGATTAAAAAAAAAAAAACATTGAAATTATTAATGACGAGCCACTTGGCACACGTGGCTTAGTAGTTACCACATCCGTCTCTCAGCACTGGGGATCCACCTTTGATCTTCAAGGTAAATTGGCTGCTTTTAATTGCCCCTCTACAGTCTGTATGTATGTGTCTGTGTGAGTGTGTGTGTGTCCAGCGAAGGGCCCCTCCGCGACCCTCGTACAGGATTAAGCAAGATAATAAATGGATGGATAGCGTCGCTATCCAGTTTGCTGGTGCTGAAATTTTCTGAAAACGATGTAAACCTCAATTTACGTGTAATTGATCCCACCGCGGCTTAGTGGTTAGCACATTCGCCTCTCAGCGCTGGGGAGTCCTGGTTCGAATCCCAATCTGGGTGGAGTTTGCATGTTCTCCCCGCGTCTGCTTGGTTTTCCTCCGGGTTCTCCGGTTTCCTCCCACATTCCAAAAACATCTAAATTGCCTTGTATTGTGTGTGTGTGTGTGTGTGTGTGTGTGTGTGTGTGTGTGTGTGTGTGACTGTGTGAGTGAGTGAGTGTGTGAACCCCACGTGACCCTCATAAAGGAATTAGTGGAAGATAATGAATGAATGGTCCCACTGCGCAGCTTAAATAGCAATCCGCCAAAGTCAGACTGCACATTGCAGATTGTCATAAAAACAAAGACACGCTGACACGCCCTAAATCAAACAGACTCACTGGAGGTCGCTAAATTGAAGCCCCTTAATGTATACAAACCTAAAAATTTAAAATGTATGTCAAATGCCGTGGTAGCAACGCACACACGAGACACGCACACACACAAACACACAGACATTCAACTTTATATATATTTATATCTTTTTGTTTTTCCTCCTGACAATCTGGAGACGCTTGCTGTTTATAGTTCTTAGTCTGTTACTTTTGTACTTCAAAGGTTCTCCAAAGGTTCTCGGAGATGGGAGAGAGCGGTCCGTGTAGCGAAGCAGGCAACACACAAACGATTTGCTCGGATCCTAAGGTTTCATCGGCCCCCAGACATTTCCGTCTCGTAACTCTAACAACAAGCAGCTCTCATTTAAAGGCTCACACTGGCATTGTGTTCCACTTTCGCATTGACCTTGATTTGCCCCAGCATGTCCACTGCTCCTCCGCCCGCTTCCGAGGGAGCCTGGATCTAAAACTCTTAAAAATGGGAAAATTGGTGCGCGTGCGTTTCTTGGCCTGACTCCTCATGAGACCAGCAGGTTAGCGTCTGTATTAAAAATACAGCTCACGTTGCATAATAAGGTGGAACTGCGGCAGTATATTTTCGCGCCTCTGAAGTATAATAGTAAATAACCTTATGCAACAGCAAGCAAAAAAAAACAAAACATTATTTCGGTTTGGAACCCACTCATGTTAAAAAGCTGATTGTAGGAAAACACTCTGGGTTGGGGGGGGATCTGTCTGGAATCAGCACGAGGACGTGGTTGTTTACGACAGTGGGATATTAGGAGAAGAAGATGGAGTGTTTTGTGAGAGGAGGAAATGTGCGCGCTGGATCTTTATGAGGGGCCATGATGCTGCTGAGATCACTAACTCCACCAAACTGCAGTTATTTACAGTTCAATAAAAAAGTTTCAGGTATATAACAGAGTGTGGTGGCTCAGTGGTCTATCAATCAGAAGGTTGTGGGTTCAAATCCCAAGTACACTGAATTAATCAAGAACAATGCACTTAACCCTCAATGCACCTAGAGGTGCTCTGTGGCCGACCCTGTGTTCTTACCCCAAGATGGGATGCTTGTAAGTGACATATGCTAAATGACCAAATGTAAATGTAAATGCATAACAAGTGTATTATCTTAATGAGGACCAACGTGGTTCCTTGAGCAGGGCCCTTAACCAACACATCCAACCATTGGATCCAGGAATGTGGGGTTCTGGCAAACACAACAGCCAGCAGTTTTTGGTTTATGTCCTTAACCCGGGAATTTTGATAAACTTAAAATTTGAACCCTCAACCCTTTGATTGACAGCTCGACACCCCTAACCACTCAGCTACCGGAGTATATTATTTATTCATTCATTATCCTACGCTTATTCCTTTATGACAGTCGCTGGGGGGGGCGGAGGTTCCAGGGGAGAACGTCTCGGGCTCTGGGCAGATACACCCAGGACAGGGTGCCAATCCATCACTGGGTACACACACACTCACACAGTCACACACACATACACACACTATACAGGACAATTTAGAGCCTTCAATTAACCTTCATGTTTTTGAAATGTGGGAGGAAACCGGAGAACCCGGAGGAAACCCACGCAGACACGGGGAGAACATGCAAATTCCACCTCCGCAGCCCTCATGAAAGAATAAGCGGAAGATAATGAATGAATGAATGAATGAATGAGTGGTGGATGGATACATTGGTATGTTCTCAAATATTTTCATTGAATGCTAAAGAAAAGATGCTCTACTAATATGTGCTATTATTGTATAGCACCACGATAAACACTGGAATTGACATCTGTATAAGTCTACATACCAATAACTAAAAATACAAAAATAGGATGAGGAGAAAGAGCCGTAATAATAGTAGTGGGATATAATTAGTCCTACGATGTCTTTTTTTAAACATGCCCTTTTCTCACAGTTTTGATTTAAATAAAATATAGAATTCTTGCAAAAACCCTCTGTTAAAACTACACTCATCCACAATAAGCATCTCCTCGCATGGCTCCTCACCGCCTGCACTACATATGGAAAAATGTTGCCTAAGGAGATGCCAAACATCCAAGGAATAGTTTAAAGGGAAACATGAGGAAAATGTCTTGTGCGGAGCATTAAATGTGCTTAAAGACAGGATATTGAGAAGCCAAAAAATAAACGAATAAAAAAATACTTGAAATTTCTGGCAGTGTATGATTATGGCCAGAGAGATGTGGGCAGCAAATGAACATTCTGTCTTTTTTTGTGTGTGCGGTCCACAAGTATGTGGCAAAACAACTAAATGCTGCAAGTTCAGCCAACCATTTCCATAACAGAAAATAAATTACACGGAGCACAAAACCCATTTTGGTGAGCGAGGAATAAAGTGATCCTTTGAAGAAGCCGAAAAAAAGACACGTGTTTCTACAGTGCTAATTATTTTTTTTAACAGCCCAACACGGGGCTTATTTTTGTTTTACTATAATATAAAACGCAGAATAACTATTAGGCTTCTGTCGGACACCTGGTACAGTTTTATAGAGCCGACGGGCATCTGTGGTTCTGCGCTGTCTATAGCTTTTTGTGTTCATTGCAAATGAATGAACAGGAAGTCGCCTGTGGATCGAGCAGATCTTAAACAAGTGGAGGTCAAAGGAACACCATCAAAGGTTTTTATTAGTCTGTATTCTCGGATGCAAGTAAAATAAATGAGGTTTAATAACACGACAGAAGAAGTATAAAAAAAAAAATTGGAAATAGACCATATATACATTATATAACAGTGGTTGGCTTTGGATCAAATACTGTTAAGCAGATGCTGTATTATAAAATGACAGGACTTTAAGAAAAAAGAAAATGATGGAAATAATTGTTTTAGCTGCAATGACAATAATTATTATTATTTTAATTTTATAATTATTGAATTTCATCCAGCCATTATCTTCTGCTTATTCCTCTACTAGGGTCCCGTTGGGGTTCCCCATGCCCATCCAGGGGGGAACATCTCGGGCGCTGGGCAGATACACCCAGGACAGGGCGCCAATCCATCGCTGGGCGACCCCTAATCAGAACAGCAAAAAATAAAAAAGTTGTGTTTGCACAACTCTCATCCTCACATGTTTAATCTTTTACATTCTCACTCTTAAAAATAACACTATAAACACTATTCTGCTGTAAAAAAAAAAATAAAAAATACAGGAACGATGAGACATGGTTCAAGCAAGCAAATGAACACTGAATTTATTCATTCACTTTAACCTTTATTGACAAAGAGACTATGAAACATTTTTAAAAATTGATGCCTGAATCCCACTGTAACATAGCTACACCAGAGACACAGGGTAATATTACCCTTTGATTTAATTGTAATTTTAGTTTTGGGGCAATGGAAGACACTTGTTGCAGGTGGGTTTTTTCTCATTCATGCTTAATACAAGACTTGAGCTGTTTAAGAGACCATGGTCACCATTTTCTGATTTATTCATTTTCAATTAAAGACAGTTATGGACTTCCGGCAGGCCAGTCAAGTACTTAATGCTTCTAAAGCAACTCATGTGTAATGAGCCCTGCTAATCCAGACATGAAGATAACAGAGCTTGTCTCTTTAAATATACACTGCTCAAAAATAAAGGGAACACTAAAAAACACATCCTAGATCTCAATGAATACTATATTTCAGTAAAAAAATCTTTATTTAGTAGATAATGGATTTGGAATCGTACTCAAAATCAAAGTGGGAAATCAAATGACAGGGTGATCCAACTCCAGTGGTTCCTTAAGACAAGTTATAATGAGGCTCAGTAGTGTGTGTGGCCTCCACGTGTCTGTATGACCTCCCTACAACAGCCCCCTCCATGTCTCCTGGTATCTGCTCCATGCTCTGGACACTGTGCTGACAGACACAGCAAACCTTCTTGCTGCC
>JAOUQT010275207.1:0-16945 GCA_025769995.1 Xyliphius kryptos | reverse complement strand
ATATGTTATAAATTATAATATATAAATACAAATTTAGCTTCTTAGCTGCTTGTCAGTTACGTAGTTTGTAAATACTATTTATTTTAGACACTGGCTACAAATATACAGTAAATAGTTGATTAAAAACCCCTTTTAATACTCTAAGTAGGAAGATAATCCACATTATGACCCCTACAGCTCCACTGTACTTTGCTGTAGCATCCTGACATCATTTCACTGTGCAGGAGAGTTAGCTTGCATGCTTCAATATGAGTATTACAATAATTAATTAACCCCATCATGCAAAACAAGACTACAGAATGAAAAGTGACTTTAGTGTTCTGCAGAACTAAACAGGATACAGGCCATTAGTAATCAAACAACCATTCAGCCAAACAGGCCTATTACAAAAATACAGTCTGAAAGATGAACACTATACAGGCCTAAACAGCTTAAACAATATACTGTTAAAAGTAACTTAACAGGACAGAAGCTATACTACTACATACTACTATAGTACTACATGCCCCAGCATGCTTTTGACTTTTGAATGTGAGAGTAAACAAGAGACTCCAGAGAGAACCTACACAGGCACAGGGAGGAGTTACACACTCCACATGATAAGGACCTGTGTTTGTCCCAATGAGGATTGATTACTGAGCTAAAAGACATTTATATCTCGTGAAATTCATCACCATCCTCTAGCAAAAAAGGTTAGAAGTGATCGATAAAGTCACTTAAACTAATCAATAATTACAAACGTACAGTTTTCCTTCATCCCATTTAGAAGATCTTCACACTCTGCTATTGATTAAAAGGCTTGGATGCAACATATTGAGGGATAGTGATCTTAAAAGCGATGGTTCCAGTTGTCTTTATTCTTTTATGGGCAACAACAACAACAGTGTTCATAATGAGACTAAATATAACATTTGGTCATTTAACAAACGCATTGGTCCAAGATGACTTAAAGGATTCCCTGAGGGTTAAGGGTCTTGCTAAAGGACCCACATTGGTAACTTCAGTGGACCTGAAATTTGAACAGACAAAATTCAGATTGATGGCACAACACCCTACCCACTGAGCTATCACACCCTCATATACTGTAGTATTATAAATAATTATTCATTATGAATAAAAAATCTCTGTCTTTAATTGTAACACACTGAATTGGATGGATAGTTACTTCATGCTGTTGCCTGTAGATCAGCAGAAAAACATTCCAATTATGCATCTGTAAAAATATTAATAACGATATCGGTTAAACAGAGTTTCTGTAACTCTTATCTGTACATGGTATTAATAGAATAGTTAACAGGGTGTAGGCCTGTGTTTTCTTATTTTGTGCTTACTAGCTGCAGTTGAAATCTTTCTTAATCTTCTTCTATACTAATAAAAGGAAAAACCCTCAGTCACTGACTCATTACTAATTCTCCCACTTCCCTAGTACCTTAAAAGCTAAAATTTGGCATTGTGAATTCCTATCATGTCCTTGGAGTAAGTACATCTCGTCTTCCATCGTTCAATGGTTTGTTCGATTTTGCTCTTAAATGAAAAAACCCCGCCAGGGTCACGTCTACGTCTTCCCAAGCACCTACAAGGCTGAAACTTGGCAACATGATTACCTACCATGTCCTTGGAAAAACTAAAGAGTTCTTGCTTTCCTATGTCTGATTGTTTGTTCGGTATCGCCATTGAGTGGAACACCTCGGATGGATGGGGGTCTTTGTGAGTACTTACAAAGCTGAAACTTGGCTCTGTTATTCCTTATTGATACCAACTGATAAACTCAGGAAAGAAAGCAACTATGTGGACACCATAGTTAAAACTTACACTATATTTTTTCCACAAGCTTATTTCAGATTTTTAATTGCTTACAAATATCACCCTATAACAATACATTACATTCAAATATATATAAATATATAAACTCTAAAGCCATTACTCATTAAAAAAGAAATTGCGTTTCAACTTTCAAGTTGCTGTCAAGTTCTCCTCAAAAGTGCAGCAAAGGTATTCCGTCAGTTATCAATATAGCACAATACATAGCAAGCTAAGCTTACGTCCGTCTGTCTCAATACATATATGGTGCCACAATGCATCAGGGTTTGAAAAAAATTAACAGTTGTGATTCACTTCTGGCTAAAATATTGCACTGCTGGCCCACGACCTGCATGTGAGCCAAAGGTGGACCTCATATGAAAACCTTAATTTGGTTGAAATGTTCCCAACCAGTTCAATAAACTGTGGCTCACATTTTGCAACTGGAATATACAGTATTTTTGATGTAAGCACCATAAATCCATGTGGCAAGTGGGCCAGATACAAATATGGAATTTGGGCCAAATATGGGCCACAATAATTTTGGGGAGTACATACAATGTTCCAAAAAAATCATTAAATAACCTGTAACTTGTTCGAAATGCTGTAGTTGGAGTTTTAACTAGAAGCAGAAAGTTTGATCATTCCAGTCCTGTGTTATCCAACTTGCACTGGCTACCAGTTAAGCTTTGCATTGATTACACATTTTTTTTTTAACATATAAAATTCCACATAATCATGCTACAAAGTATCTGAGTGAACTCAGTTATTTATATGAGCCACTCTGCTCTCAGGGTGCTGGTTTACTTTTAGTTTCTAAAATTAATAAAGTTACTGCTGGTGGATGAGCATTCGTCCACAAGGCTTCTCAATTTTGGAATAGCCTTCAAGTTCCTGTTTGTGATACTTCACTTCATTTCACCGCTTCACTCAACTCATCATTAATAAAGGGTGTGGCACTAAAATGCTATTCTAGGGAGCCCTCTCGATGGAGTAAAGTCTGCAGTATCTGCCATTTTTAGTTCTGCTGCTGTAGTCAGTTATGCCAGAGTCACATGTTGCACTATGTCAATCATACTCCATTTATCACATAATTACTGTGCTTCTGTAGCTCTAACTGCTTTTCTTGTCCATTTTTAGGCCTCAACTTTAGGTGTTGCTTGTTCTTTGTCCATGTCATTGCTAGAGCACTGCGGCTATGACTATTAACCCCGATCCTCCCCGCCCCCCCCGATCAAGAAGCCCCCACATAGACTCAGTCCTCTCAAGGTTTCTTTATAAAAAGGACAACAGAACTGGGAGTTTTTCTGCCCACTGTTGCTTCGGCTTGCTCTTTGGGGGTTTAAACTCATAACACTGTAAGGCTGCTTTGTGACAACGCACTGTTGTAGAAAGCATATATAAATAAAATGAATTTGAACAGTGTACACTTTAATGCATTATATAGACGGCAATGCAATGTATACTAAAACCTAGTGTATAAACATCAGATATGATACTAATGGATGTTTTAAATAAGTTCCACAATTAAATTTAAGTAAATCTCATTGCTGTAAGTAACATTTGTATTAAATTTAATCTCATACAGATGTAAATGGTTTTATGAATTATGTAGCCTTTGTAGTCGTGCTGGTGGTTTGCTTATGTAACACAAAGTAATATATTTTCCCAAATATCCGGCGGATTTTAACGAATCAGGGTTTGATGTAGTGTTTAAAAAAGTCTTCTGATTATTGGATGCTCATTCACTAATCAGTTTGCAATGTAGTAAATGTCATGTAGTGAGGAATTGATTTAACAATTTGATGTGATCAATATTTTAATAGATTGCAGAGCTGCTAGCCATCAATGCATTAATATTACATGCTGAAAAACAGACCAATGTAATGGAAATAATTTGGTTTTGTGTTTTGTTGAGCTTAGAGATTGGAAGATTACTATCATAACCCAGGTCTTCTGACATCATAGCAGCTGAATCTATTCTAACGAGAAGAACGACCAGGACACCATCATGCCTCTGGTGGAGTGTGCTTTGAGACCTGTAGAAACTGGCAGCCCTATGAAAGTGTATGCTGTCAAAATGGTTTCAACCAGCCATTGTGACAGCCTTTGTTTTGAGATGGTGTTCCCCTCTGTGCTGGGGGCCCAGAAAACAAAGAGTTGGTCATTCTTTCTGTATGCTGCGGTTCTGTTCAGGTAAAACATACAGCGCTTGCACTGGACAGAGCGAATGTAATCTCCGCTCCTAGGCCAAGGAGAAGGGGTGCTGGTGGAACACCCGCTAGTTCAAAATCTGAGAGGTGAAGATTGGGAAGCATTTTGGCACGGATGCCGGGTTTGGCCTGAGAGCGACCTTTTGCCTGTTCAGGGAGAATCACATGCACAAGGTGTAAACCAAAGAAAGCAAAGAGATCACTGACACGCTTCACAAAGGCATGAGCCAGTAAAAGCAATGTCTTATATGACAAAAACTTTAAACTGACGTCCTCAGCGGCTTGAAGGGGGGGTGCAGAGAGTGTCTTAAAAACCAATAAGAGAGCTCAGTTTGGAATGATCTGCTTTACAACAGGCAAAGTATGACACACGTCCTTCATAACCCTGCATATGGGAGGGTGACGCCCCTTGTAGTTGTATGATTAAAACATGACATGCTGATATGGCTACTAGTTAAACCTTAATTGAGAAGGACTTGTTCATGAGGTTATGAAGGAATGAGAGAATATCATCAATGGGTGCATCACCCATTATTACAACCATGCTTATAACCTCAAGGCTAGACAGCACGTGTTTGAGGTCAAGCGGCTCTCCCCAATGGCATGGCATTGCACAAGGGAAGGAGGGAAAGAGAATCGTAAACGTCCCTCACCCGGTCTTCTGTGTTCAGCTGGACAGGGCATGGAGGGGGGCCTCATCCTCTTCTGAGCCTGGCAGCTCAAACCCAAGAGCGTTGGGTCAGTTGATCATGGTTCGAACGTGAATTGGGGAACCCCCATGACCCTAGTCTCTACTTTAAGATTAAGAAGAAGGTAAGATGAGATTTTCTCAGAACCCACCAACAGAACATCAACTGAGACCAACAAATACCTTATATAAGTTTGCTATTAGTTTTTAGGAAAACTTCTGTGACCCGTTTTTAATCTTTTTTTACCTGTGTTTTATGTGAACTGGAGGGGAAACATCGTTGTTGGGTCCACAAGTGGTTCATGTGCCCTATTTTTGTACCCCGCTGACAAATTGGCCAAAAAGTGTTTAAGATGCAAAATTTGTGTTGATCAGTGTAACATTTACAAAATAAATCCTCTCTATGTGCACACAGATCAGCTGCCAGCTTTCTGGGGTTTTTAAGATTACTTACCTCAGCAAATTAGTAAGTGACTCTGAGTCAAGAAGTCTTACTGTGCCAAGCACAGTTCCTTTCCCCATTTCTCCTCTCTAAAGTTTAACCACAAAGTCATACATAACTTATTTTCGTGTTAGGAAAGCTGTAATGCAAGCAAGCATTCTTCTGACTTTAAATCAGCGGTCTTATTCAATTTTCTTTTAAATCTGAAAATGGTGCCATAGAGGATGATATCTGGGTTGTGCCTTTTTTTCAATTTGAGGCTAAATGTTGAATCTCCCTTTATCAGATATGAAATTTTAGTCTTAGCTTCTTTTATTTACTCTATCATGTATGAACTATACAGTCAAAAGTTTGCACATGCCTCCTTGCACATGTAATTGTAGAACTACAAAGTTTGTCTTTACAGTAAGTGGAATAGATACACGGAGAATAAGTGGAACAAAAAGTGGCGTGTCCAAACTTTTGACTGGCTGTGTACTTCACTGTGACATGTCTTGCTTAATGTTCTCATTAAAGCTATGTTTACAATATGTAATTTTTATTGAGCATTTTTGTTAATTATTTTTCTATTAATCTCATCTTAACTATTTAGAGGGGGGTTCCCATGTCCATTCAGGCCGTGAATCCATCGCTGGGCGCACACCCACTCACACAGATACACAGCCACTACATAGGGGCAATTAACCTTGAATTCATGTTGGCCTGTGGGACGAAAAAACCCAGAGAAAACTCACACAGACGCAAGGAGAACCTGGATCCACAGAAATGAGTGGCACCACTATGCCACCATACCACCTGTTTTTCATAATCTTATTTCTTAATTTAGTTAACACAATAATCACATTGCTCTACCGATTATCAGAATAAACAGCAACATTATGTTGTTTCACCTATTATGGATTTCAAGCACCAAAATAGCAAGCACTTTCTGTGTGTGTTTAATAGTCTCCTTAGTACCATTACACCACCATTACACAAAGAGCATCCGGTTTATTTTAACTGAAAAACATAAACGTCTGTTGACTCTTATTTACACCCTTTGCTTTGTCCATCATTCAGTCTGTTAAGTGATCTCCGAATATGGTTAGAGTCTCAGTTGTGTGTTACATAAGCATGGCACAGTGGTGCTACATCAAAAAGCCATTTTCTCTGTGTCAGACTATGCACTCTCTCAAACTGCATCTACTGAATTCAAAGCAGCAAATCATTCCATGTCCATTCTGCACTTCTGCACATTTAAATTGTGCAACAATGCAGTCTTTCACTATTGTTTGAAGCTTATTTATTCATAAAAAAAATTAGTAGTGACTAGTAGAATAGACAGAATGCCTTTATTTTCACTATACATGAGTGCAATTAGTTTAAAAACCACACATTTCCAGTGCAAACATGTACTTAAAAAATATGACTTAAAAATGAAAACAGTTCTGGAGCACCATATACATATGTATGTTTACAAAATTTAAATTGATAAATAAATGAAAAAGTGTATGTTTTATATGGGGAATAGGTATTCACAGTGATCATGTTAAAGAAATGAGTTGCTGTAAAAAAGTATACAGAATTGCACATTTGTGCAATTAAATAATATTGCACAGTAGTAAATAATATTCAGTCATTCATTCATAATCTTCTGCTTAATCCTCTATGAGGGTTGCGGGAGGTTCCCCATGCCCACCCAGGTAAAAAATGTCTCGGGCGTTGGGCAAACACACCCTCACTCACTTACACATACACACACAATAGTGGCAATTTAGAGCAACCAATTTATCTTGAATTTACCTTGGACTGTGAAAGGAAACTGGAGAACCCAGAGGAAACCCACTCGGACACAAGGAGAACATAGAAACTCCACCCAGATCGGGATTCGAACCGGGAATCTCCAGCACAGAGAGGCAAACGTGCTAACCACTAAGCCACTGTGCCACCCAGTAAACAATATTATCAATAATATTCAACATTGCTGAATGGATGGGTACGAATGTTATCAGTACTAAAATATATTTGCACAGTATAATAAAATCTGAAGCCTGGAACTTAGTGCATGTATAGAGTTTAGAGTTGTTATGGCTTGTAATATTACCGATAAAATATATTTTTACTGGATTACTTTTTTTTATTAAAGTATGTGTTGCTCAGATTATAATAAAATAAAGATGCTGTGCCAATAAAACAGGGTTCACAGGGTTTACAGTAAGTTGCATGGTTCTAATGGTTTTTCAATTAAATGCTATAACAGGATATGAAGTTCAGTATTTTATATATATATTTTTGTATATTGGTTGATCTCTGAGAGCTATAAGTCAATAAGTACAATATAAGTCAATAAAACAAAATAGCATTAGTTATAGGTTGTGGTAGCTCTTCAGTTAAATTGTTTAAATATGGTTAATAATTGGGCTGTTAAACAGAGGTTTAATATCTTACAAGAAGTTGCTTAACCTGCATCCATCCATGTGTGAGGTATCAGGTCTGACACTCACAATAGCAAAATGTTATTTTGGGTTCACATTTAAAAAAAAAAAAAAAAAAAAAAAACATAAGAAAATTTCTGGCACGTTTGGTGAGGTTAATTGTTGCAGGTTTATCACAATAGTTGTATAATCTTGATTACTTTTTTTTTTTATAAAATAATCTTTTCATACCTAGGCTGCATCAACAGAGATCATAAATGACACAAACCCAGACAGATTTGCAATCCAAGTCGGTGAAAGTAGTATTTCTTTATAAACTAAATGTGTGGCAATATAAAGTCCATAAAACCTCAGAATTTATAGAAGTTCTTGCTTTAAAGGAAAAATCCATCATCATTTGTTCAGTGTCTATTTACCATCTCTTATATTATGGGCTGATGCATCTGCATGTCCAGCGCAAATTTTCTTTTAAAACAAATTTATTTCTTGTATTTATTATAATACAAAGTATTTAATATCTTGCAGGATAAAATAAAAAGATGTCACCAAGTAAAATCTTATTTAACAACAAAACTACAACCTATATATTAGTGTCCGTCAAGAGATTCTGTCAGTTTATCTTCTATCTCAGACAGAGGGAGATTAAATATTGTCAAATATTTAACCACATTTGCTGTATGATGAATGATGTGTTTTAGTGTTGATCAAAATGCTTATGATGCCAAGTGTTCCAAGTCAGATCTCTATTTGTCAGTATGTGTAAATAATGACTGGTCCGACATAAAAGTAAACATTTGAGTAAAAAATCTGACTTTCATGTTGAATAAATCCACATGAATAAATTATTTTTGTGACCTGTTCAGATAGTTTGAGCCGCATGTCAATTGTAAAACCTGAATTTAACAGACAGAGCCAGAGGAGGGGATTTAGAGCCGTCAATTTTGAGGGTCAGGTCACGAGTTCTGGCAGAATGTACAAAAACATATTGCATAATCTGCGAGTGCTTTAGTGTTCAGCTGCAAAAGTTTTAACTAAAATAAAATCTTATCATTCCAGGTTTTTGAAACTTGCATTGGGTCTCAGTAACATCCTGGCAGAATGGCAAACCAGTTAATTCCATAGAACTAAGTGTGTGGTGAATCATCAAAGTCTCTCTGATATTTAGTGAATATAAAAGGTCATCACTCTAACATGCTGATGGTGTTGCAAATGAGGGGTGCTGACTTTTCATTTCTTCTCTGTTTTATGATGTCATAACATTTCTGTCTAATTAGTCTCATCAGTTTTTTTCTCCACATCATATTATAACAGTGATGAACTTAAAACTCACTTCACAATGTAGTTATGCCTGTTAAATCAAGCTTTTGGTTGACACAGTGCTTTTTTCTCTGGTTTTTGGGAGTTCAGGCCTTAGAGTTCTCTACATCTGTTGGACAACGAAATATTGGACTTAATTTTGATATAAACAGCAACATTATCCTTTTTGAGATAGTCCCTAAGTCCAATGTTTCATGTTAAATCCAATAAAATAATAATATAAAGTTTTAGTGAGTCATATATTTTTTGTTTGTAGGTCATTTAAGATTTGCATGCTGGGAGTCATAGCAGGGATTCGGTGGTTAATTGTGTGTAGTGTTCCTGGTTAATGACTTAATAATGATGTTCCTTCCAGCTTATAAGAGGGAACAATACATTTTAAACTTCAGTGTTTCAGAAAGAGCCTTGAAGCTAAGTACTTAAATAAAGCTACATTATACCTCAAGGGGGCGACACGGTGGCTTAGTGGTTAGCACGTTTGCCTCTTAGCGCTGGGGATTCCCAGTTGGAATCCCAATCTGGGTGCAGTTTCCATGTTCTTCCTGTCTCTGTGTGGGTTTCCTCCGGGTTCTCTGGTTTCCTCCCACGTTCCAAAAACCTTGATTCCAGTTATATTGAATGCTCTAAATTGCCCTCTGTAGTTTGCGAGGATGTGTGAGTGAGTGTGTACCCAGCGATGGATTGGTGTCCTGTCCTGGGTGTATCTGCCCAGCGCCCGAGACATTCTCCCCTGGATGGGCATGGGAAACCCCACTGCGACCCTTATAAAGGAATAAGTGGAAGATAATGAATGAATATACCTCAAGGATAGGATGCTACTGCTCAAGGTTCTACTTTTAGGACACAAGCATGATTGTAGTACAGCATTTTCAAATAACTGTACATAACATAGAAATTAATTTATTTCTAACAGTCTAATCTTGATTACAGTTATTTATGTGGGTCCCCTCCCAGTGCTCATAGGACAAAAGATGAAAACATTGCGAAATGATGGCAGCTTATTGCTGGCCAGAAACACAAATTCAAGATGAACAAATTTAACATTTTAAGCCAATTTTGTATCATTAGTTCAACTAACAGCATTTACATTTACATTTAGTAGACGGTTTATTCAAAGCGACTTACAAGTGTCATAGAGGTTCCAGACTACCTGGAGTAATTAGGGTTAAGGGTCTTACTCAAGGACCCACGTAACTTGGACCTGGGATTTGAACCAATAACCTTCTGAATGATAGTCCAACACCCTAAGCACTAAACAACCACGCCCACAGCATATTTTTGGACTGTGGAAATTAAATAAAGCGTCAAAAGTCATGCATGCAAACTTCACTCTGGAAGGTCCTTCTCTTCATTACCCAGGAATCAAACACAGGATCTTTATACTGTAAGAACAGACAACTGTTATACTGTATCTCAACATTTTTTCTTTTCCCGCAGCCTAGTAGTTAATTTTAGCAGCAGCAGTGGGATGAGCAAAGTGAAGCACACTTTAGACATTTAGGGAAAAAATTGGGATTTTAAAATAAGGGTACAGATCAGCCACTACCCTGCATTAGCCATAATCACTTTAATAATATGTATAAGTTTTATAATGGACACCTTAAGGAAACCTGATGGAGGAGCAGCAAAGGATCAAAAAACATATCTAGACATGGGAAGAACATGAAAACTCCAGATCCGGATATGAAGAGGTGTACATTCTAGCCCCTACACCACCATGCAGCCCTCTTTTTAAATTAATGATGGTAAAGGTAACCCAAATGTTAAATATTAAACTGTTTATGTTTTTCTCTTGGCTCATTCAAATGAACGTTATTAACAATTCAAAATTCACTGAATCAGACATTCTTTACTTCATCTGGTTATATTTGATTGACGCCACTCTGCTTCTTCAGGCTTCCCTTAGGCTTAGTGTAATGCAGGCTGATGCAAGCTGTAGATAGCAAGCATTCTGAAAAAAGACCTGGAAACCTATTGAAGAAAAGATATTTGGAATGTATCTTCCATCTAAAGCTGAGAAAAACATAGATATAATAAAAACATTAATTACCTACATAGATTTTATTTTAAAACACACTGTAATGGTTAAAATTAAATATCACGTAGAATCCAAATATAGTTTATATTGTGGAAGATAAGATCTCTGCTGAAAATCCTCACAGGCTGTTAAAACATATTTCGTTAAACCTACTAGTCACAGATCCACATCGATTTGAGCTGTTTGCACTACTGAGTGAAAAAAGGGTAGAAAACTTTAAAATCTTTAAGTTTTCAAGTCTTTAAAATGTAATTGCATTGTTTTAAAATAATCGTTTGGATTTGTCTTTACAAGGAGGGATTATGAGAGGCAATGACAGGATCATGTCATGTTAAATTGGTGAACCAAAAATAAACTAACATGAATTCAGGACAAGTAGCCTGCTTTTAAGAGACCAAATTAGATTTCTCCTTATGGAATTGTTTTTAAAACTAGGGCACATGGCGAATGTGGCCATTTGGCTGATATAATTATAAATACTGCCATGTGCTCACTAATTGGGTCACAACAACTCCAACTGTCGTATTTCTCCATCTGCACTATGGCAGAAGACGAGGATGTTGTAATGCAGCACACTCATGGAAACAAAACATAATGTCTATATATTTGTTTCTTTATTAAGATATAAACATGGACTGGAAATTTAGCTAAATGTTATTTTTACAATGTAATTTTGATTCTTTCTTTAAAATATTAAAGTTCAGACAAAGTGGAGTGGAAGGCATAAGGTTGCAGGAGTCTGTGATAGATGAGTTACTTGCAGATTTAAAGGAAAATTTAACAGAACAGTAGTGAAGCCTGAAGGAAGGAAAGGGGTGCTGGAAGTGGCAGGGGTGAAGATGTGATTCTCATTGGGATTTCTGAGGATGAACAAGATTAGGAATACATTTATTAGCAGGACAGCACAGGTTGGACATTTTGAAAACAGAGTTAGGCAGGTGAGATTATAATTGGCTAAAGGATGCTGAGGATAGCGACAGCAGGCAGGCGGAGGACAGGAAGGTCAAAGAGAAGGTTTATGGATGCCGTGAGAGAGGACATGCACGTTTTAGCAGAGACAGAAGAAGACAATCAGGAAAGGATGAGATGGAGAGAATGCTGGTCCTAGTATGTGTGCATGAGAAATAAATGGAGGGACAGGTCATGCATTTTACATCTATAGGCCTTCAGTAATGCTCTGTCTGAACCGATCCACCTGTCAACAACTATTTTATTGCTTCAAAAACATCTTATCATGCAGAAATGCAGTAAATTGAGCCAGTACCACAGAAGTGCATGGTGGGGAAAGACACCTGCAGAAACACAAGCAACAGACAGAATCATTAGCCAAAATGTCGGTATAAAAATTTTTTAAATAATATGTAATAAAAGCTTTTACATGTGAGCCGGTGAACACACCCCCTCACCATTACAGTATTGTAGCCAAATATTAACAATCACAAACAATAACCTCAAAAAATTGCATAACTCATTCATTCTATATCTTCCGCTTATTCTTTATGAGGGTCACGGGGGGTTTCCCATGCCCATCCAGGGGAGAACGTCCCGGGCGCTGGGCGGATACACCCAGGACAGGGCGCCAATCCATTGCTGGGTACACACTCACTCACACAGTCACACACACATACACAGGGCAATTTAGAGCATTCAATTTATCTTGAATCCATGTTTTTGGAATGTGAGAGAAACCGTACAACCCAGTGGAAACCCACACAGACACGGGGAGAACATGGAAACTCCACTCAGATTGGACATTCTGAGAGTCGAATGTGCTAACCACTAAGCCACCGTGCTGCCCAAATTCCATATTTGTTTACGAACATAACAATCGCCATGAAATTCATAGCAGAAAATTTTAAAACCTGGCAACAAATGATGCTGAAATGAAATTGGTTAAATTCTTTGATAAGAAAATACATGTCTGGAAGTGGCGCAGGTAAACATTAGGAAAGGAAGCAGACTGTTTATTTGGAATTATTTAATAAGTATTCATGGACAAAATATAAATAAAACCACAGTCAGACACATTTAGGACTGTTGTGTGTGTGTGTGTGTGTGTGTGTGTGTGTTTGTAAGAGTCACTCATTTAGTGTCATTTAGCATTGTAAACAAGTGCAAAAATTTTTTTTCACAATCTTTTATGAGAAATTAAGTATTTCATAAGAAAAAGAGCCCTTGAATTAATTAAACTTTGCTATAAACAGATATAAAAAATTAGGATGCATAATAAATTTAATTTTAAGTTCAGGCACTGGAAAAAAAAATCAGCAGTTTCAAAAATAAAACCAGCCCTTTGTCCTAGGGTCAGAACATTTCTGGCTTCAATTGCACCATGAATACACCTGTATAATTACCAACGATGTTGACAAAGAAACATGCAAGTATATAATTAAATGTTATGTGTTATGAAAGAGACCTGAGTCAGCGGAGTGGTTCAGTGTTCATACCTTTGAAAGTAATGAGTATGCTTCAGAGTGAATCTTTACCCATGGAGCTTGTTAGCTTGTTTTTTTTTATTTAGATGTGTACAACTAAAAACAGACATGGAGTGGGATATTGGTGCGGTATGTTGTCCAGACATACATCTTGAGGTTATTTTGTACTGGCTGCTTCTCTTTCCTTATAATGAAGGAAACATAGCAGGGGATTTATTATGTGCCTTACAGTGCTATTAAATGCTGGTATTAACTCACATTTCGTGAAATTCAGGTTCATCGGGTGAAACAAATTAGCTAAAAATTTGAAAGGTTAAATAAATCACACTTATATTAATTATGCAATTAAAGTTAAGGCATAAAATGTATTTTTAATTTAGATTTAAAAAGCAGAAATGATCAGTATAATATTAGTTAAAGCCTTTTGGTGCCTCAGATAAACATGTAACTCACTATTTCACTTTCATTTAGTGGGGACGGCATGACCAACTGCGCTATGCTGCCTGTGGTCACCCTAATGTGTGCTACTCCAGTCTCCCTTAATTAATAATAAAAAAAATAATGAAAAAAAATACATCATTAGAAACTACTATGACAAGATAGACCTGCACTATAAGGCTACAAGCGGGAAGGCTGCATTAGATGCAAGAGCATACCTTCAAAATGCAAAGCAGTGTGCACAATATCCCAGGGTCAGCATTACAAAACAGTAAGCCTAATAATTAACAGTGCTGTAGCAAAGATTAGGCTCAGACTTGTTTTACACCTGCAGATGACTCTACACCTGATCTCCATTTGCATGTCTAGAGGGAAAAAAACCCTGTGGACATGATGTCACACTATCAGCTCAGATTTTACAATCTGTGCCTTCCTTATTATTTTTGGTAGGTGAATTGATCTTTATTACCTCTATTAATATCCATTCATTATCTTTTGCTTAATCCTCTACTAGGTCATGGGCAGATAGGGCAGATACACCCAGGACAGGGTGCCAATCTATCGCCGGGCACACACTCATTCACAGACATGCATGCACAAACACACAGACTATATGAGACAATTTAGATAAGTCAATTTGCCTTGAATCCATGTTTTTGGACAGTGGAAGGAAACGACACATAGACACGGGGAGAACCTGAAAAATCCACCCAGATTGGGATTCGAACTGGGATTCTCAGTGTTGAGAGGCGAATGTGCTAACCACTACTCCATCGTGCCGCCCACCTCTAATAACAGTTAAGGTGAATCACTGAACCACCTACATTGCATAACCATATAACTATTTGTAGCGCATAATTTCTGCAAATGTTTATCAACGGGCACAGCACATATAATACTAGTTTTAGCATATTGTGGGTTTTCAGCTTCTCTCATTTTTGGATTTTGCCATCCTCACAGCTTTAGTTATTATTGTGGGTTCTCTTTCTTTCAGCCGGCATAAATGAAATCGGTCGGCAGCCAGCTATATGCAGATTGCCTGCTGACAGACAGCCCACTAAAGCAGGTGCTGCTTCACAGATGATTAATGACACATGAGTCAAACTGACAAGCATATGCTCCGAGTACTAAAGTGACAATTATCCTACCTCCGCATGAGTAATTTTGAACGTGCAATATTGTGCATTTTGGTTTACAGGCTGATGCAAAACATAACTTTGTTCAATAAAAGGGTTTCATGGGTTCAAATGCTAAACAACATCCCCAAACAAAATTCTGCAACACAAAATAAATAAATTAAATGAAAAGCTTTTGCTGGATGGTAAGTGGTATGTGTTTTGTATCAGCTTACAGAGTTTGTTTACTCCATATGTACTGTATATATTAGGAAAATCATATTATTTATATATTTTTCAGTAGTTGTTGTACACATATTTTGTGTGTATGTTTTGTGTTATGCTACCCCGCCAACTGCAAGCTTAAAGCAAGAGGCTGCCAGAGCTCATAGTGAAACCTGTTGGGCTACAGATTATAAAGGTTGATCTGCACATTATATCCCTGTGCATAACCCATTACACATTTATACAAACTTTTACATTCCACTTCAAAAATGGTAAAAATGCTGGTTATAGTTCTGCCTTTAAGCAGATGTTTTTAGTAATCAAAGCCGTATTGACGTCTCTGTAAATGGTTCTGACAGATGGCTAAATTAAGATGGCACACTGTGTAAAATAAACACTGGAATGGCTTTAAGCTATTTAAACAGCCTGGTGGCTTAGCAGTTTGCACGTCCTGCTCTCAGCTCTGGGGATCCTGGTTTAAATCCCGATCCTGGTGGTGTCTGCTTGGGTGTTCTCTGGTTACCACCCAAAGTCCAAGAGGGTTTGGTAGCTCAGTGCTTAGGCTGTTGGTCTAGCAATCTAAGGGTTGTGGGTTCATATCCCAGGTACACTGAAGTTACCAATATGGGTCCTTGAGCAAGACCCTTAACCCTCATTGCTCCAGGGGGACTATATCAACCCTATGTTGGGATGTTTGGTAGTTGCTTTGGATTAAAGCGCCTTCTAAATGACCAACTGTAAAGGTAACTTGGATTCAAGGTGAATTGGCTGCTCTAAATTGCCCATATATATTGTGTGTGTCGATGTGTTTGCCCAGCAATAGATTTACGATAGGTTCCCTGTCCTGAGTGTATCTGACCAGTGCCTGATAGGTTTTCCACTGCATGGGCATGGGGAGTCTGCTTGCGACCCTAGTCCCTAACATTGTATAAAGATAATGACATAAGACATTAAAGAGTACAGGTTGAATGCCTAAAAGACACAAAACTCATCAAATAATAAAAAAATTGATTGAGCATTTGTACAGACTGTAACCAAATTAACTGCTGTGATACGAAGGAACAACTAAAATTGAAGCACCAACATGTGGAAACTAATGAAGAGGATAGCAAATATAAGAGTAAAACACATGAAGTCATAACGCCTCTTGCACTTTATGTGATAGTGTGATTGACTTCTTTCCACATTTCAACCAACAAAATCAATTCACAACAGCATCTGTCAAATCACTGCAGTGCAGTTAGAGCCCTATTAGGGGTATTAAGCATGTGGAAGTAATAACAAAACAAAGAGGTCAAAAGGCCTCTACTGCTTCCACTCAAAACACTCAGAGGAACCCTTATCTGCAATCAAGACATACAAACAAATCTTTAAAGTATTCAACGACAGCATAAATCCATGTTCAATCAGGCAATGTGAGCAAAAGAGGGGTTTTTCAACCTCTGGATCCCACATACTAACAGGTGCTGTAACGAGGAGATAATTATTGTTATTCAATTTACTTGTTATTGACCATAATGCTCTGTTATATATAATATAAACATTATCATAGAACCAAGGTTTTCTCTTTTTTTTCTGTTCTGTTCCACACAAAAAAAATAGATAGTTGACTGAGACCGGTTGAAATCATTCTAATATAATACTGTTTAAAGCATATACAGGGTGTCACACCCTAGTTAAGTATCCTTGTTTAAGTGATTATTGGTTTTGTCTTTCTATCGGTTCGTTTCTGTCATGTGATCGTTTTCCTCATGTATTTAGTTCTGTGTCTCCCAGTCCTCCGTGTACGTCCACGTTTATGTTACCCCGCATTTCGTTCG
>JAOUQT010274892.1:598-13658 GCA_025769995.1 Xyliphius kryptos | reverse complement strand
CCTTGTCATTGGCTCATTTTTTGGGAAGAACAAGCACATTAAAACAACCTCTGTGATTTCACAGTGTACATCACTCCTACACAATTATATTACAGTCTTTATTATTAGATCCACAGGACCTATATCAAGCTGCTCTGGGCGCCTAGGAGATGATTTATAAAAAACAGAGGATTTTGGGAATATAATAAAGATGAATATTTTCAGAAATGGAAAATAACATGTGTGTTTAGAGTTTGAAATTTTCATCCAGAACATCAGTCTGGATTTCACCAATTTAAAGGAATGCTGAACATAAAAGACTATGACTATGCATAAAGATACCGGTTCTGATGATAGGAACGTCGGAAAGCCAGGACAAAAGCAATCTCCTAGAGTAGATCATCAACAGTAAATGTGGATACAGCTGTTCCTGAATATTTAACAGGCACAGAGGTGAAGCAATAAATGACAAAGTAAAGCTGGCACACTAGCACATTAATAACTAATGCAGGAGACGCTAACTAATAGGCTGTTCATTTTAATGAAAATGTCACTGCAAATCAGCAGTTGTCCAAGGTTATTATTTATAAATGTTTCATGTGCTCATCAAAAAGAAGCCATGTCCTATCCAGCATTTTGGCCATGAAAAAAATAATAAAACAAGGCACTGCCACTGACAACTCACACCGAGATATATAAAGTAATATTTAATCAAAGACAGTAAAAATTGCAATTAAAGGAGAAAAGAAATGCATTTAATGTATTTAATAAAACAAATGGACAATGTTATAAGGCTACAATAACACATTTGTCATATTGCTTACTTCACACCATCAGTGGTACTGCAAGTTCAAGAGACCGGGATGCCCCATCTATCTGTTCTACTTCTCCTGGGATCGCAAGTGTGAGAGAGAAGCTTATGAGTGATAATGTATGGAGCTATGCTCCTTGTATGATCACCCTTGAAAGTAATGTCCATGTAGAAGTTCCAGACAAAGAGCAATCACAACCCCACTAATGGGGACCAGAACTGTGGGCTGCAACATGATTCTGAAATTCATCATCTTCCACCATGAGGTGTATGCTGGGCACAGCCTAGCACAACAAAAAGTCGACTGCATGGCTGACCAGAGAATGCTCGGTCAGTCTATTTATCCCTTAAAGCATTAATGAGTACAAAACTGCAATAAAAACAATAAAGTTGAATAAAAAAAATAAAAACACAAGAATGCCATTCTGGCTCAGAAATCACCCAGGAAAAAAGGGGTGTGGTAGCCACTGTGAGAGACCAGGTAAATTTATTACTGGGTCATCATCATTATCATCAGATTTATTGCTTAACATATCAAGAAAAGAAGAAGCACAAGAGAAATGGCAGATTTTGTGTCAAAATAAAACCGTGGAATTTAACGGTCTTAATTCACATGGCAAGTTTTAACACTTCTTAGTGAATTCGGAGAAGACTAAACATCAGAATTTATGGAAGGTCTAATAAAGTGGAAAGAAATGGGACACTTCACCACACAGGAAGGTGTATGTGACCAGGAAGGTCACATATTGCTGTTTTCAGGCAAAGACGACAACAAACACCATGGATTTCTATTTGGATTCATATGAATAATTCAGTCTAAAATCCTACAATGCAGTGAGCAGCAGCATCATATCAGCCACATTTACCACAAAGGTGAAAGATATGACTTTTGTTCAGTCAAACAAAAACAAACGATTAGCAGTTCTGCAAGGATTTCGAACATGTACTGGCAGAGACTCAGAACCTACTTTTCATCACAGGTGATTTCAATGCCAATGTCTGGGAAAATGCAAGAGAAACTGAAGTGCATGGGAACAGCAACTATAGCGGTCAGACCCTTACTGACTTCTGTGATGAATATGGATTGTTCATCACCAACACACTTTTCTGCCACCCCAACCGGTAGAGATATATAAGGAAGAGCCCAAATTAGGAAACCAAAGAGCACAGATTGATTACATCCTGATCAATAGGCATTGGAACCAGTCATTCAACTTTATCCAAAAATACAGAAAACGTGTGGCAAAAAAAGTCCTCCAGTTATTACAGATAACATTGCAGTGAAATAAAGAAGACGCTCAAAAGAGATAAGCAATCAGAGCTGGATTCATTGTGCTGGAAGAAAATACACAGCAAGGTAACTGCAGGCCTTTATTCCAAATATTGAAGGAGCTCACCAACCCATTCCAGTGTTGTACTGTAGCCACCAAAGACAAAGACATGTCGAATCACAGGAGGTGTGTCAAAAGTGTAAAGACTACAGTGCAGTTATGAAGAGGGGAACATACAGATTGATGGTTAAGAAAAGGAACAGCCCTTGAAGGAACAAGCAAGCCATGCTAGACTTAGCTACACAAAAGACACCTTGTTCAGATGACATAGCAGACACCAATTGCTCAGAATTCAATACAGTTGGAAAGGTCAGCCAATCACACATCAGCATTAATCAACATGAGAAAAGGAGTCCAACAAGGATGGAACCTCTCACCATGTCTTATCAACACGCTAGGAGAACAAATGGTGAGGAAAGCACTACAAGGATTTATGGGAAGATTCAGAATTGGTAAAAGAACCATTAAAAACCTTAGATATGCTGATGACATCGTTTTTTTGAACAATTCACAGGAAGAACTTGTGTGTTGTACTCTGAAAGCTGCAAAGGAACATCATGCTGACCAGTGCAGCTGAAACACCATCTTTAAACATTGTTTATATTTAACATTATGTTACACACAATGCTAATGGTAAAGTCACACATTTTTTTTAATTAATGGATCTGGTATCTATAATTTGCCTAATATATATCATAAGGACACCAGAGCTGAGAAAACTCACAGGCAGAAAATGCAACTGCCAAATAGAATATTAAAGCTGCCCTATGTGGGAATCAAACCTAGGACTTTTTTGCTTTAGGCTGGTAGCCCTACTCACTGTGTGACTATGCTACCCAGAATGTTTAATACAGTTTATAAGACGGTTTCCCATGCTATATTTACAGCATATTTACCATAATTAGTATAATGGGTACTATTCTTGCTAGAAATATTTGTAAAAGTCATTATATCATACTACATTTTAAATAGCTTATAAAATATTTTTAGATTTTATAATATAATAATAATAAATATTTTTCATAGCTTATAAAAATCAATTTAAACAATAGATAGAGACTGCAAGGTGGAGCAGTGGATAGTGCTGTGGCCTCACAGCAAGAAGATCCCGAGTGTGAGCCTCAGGTGGGGTGACTCGGGATATTTCTCTGTGGAATTTGCATTTTCGCCCCTTGTTTGAGCGAGTTTTCTCCGGGTACTCCTGCATGTCAAAGAAATGCATGATAGGTTACCTGGTGTCTCTGAATTTCCTTTTAGTGTGTGATTGTGTGTGCCCTATAATGGATTGGCCCTCTTAAGCCCAGAGTTGCCGAAAGTTGGCACCTGCTTCCCCGTGACCCTAAAACTAAGAAGCGAGTATAGAAAATAAAAAAAGTTGATTTTGTTACTGATGATAGTGGCAACAGACCGACCTAATGGTGTCTGAACATGGAGCATAAGCGAGTATACAGGGTGAGCCATTTATGTTGATATATACAGATATATATATATATATATCCATATAAATAGTACACCATATAGATTAATCTGATATCAGGGATTTTTTTTGTTTGTGAAAATCCCAGTAGATCAGCATTTCCAGAAATACTTAGATCAACAAGTCCACTTCAATTCACATTTCCTTCTTATTCTTGCACTTCAGCAAGTTGTCTTGACCACGTCTACATACCTAAATGCACGGAGTTGTGGTCATGTAGACATGCAGGTAGTGGGTGTGAAAGCAAAAGATGTAGGGGACAGAGTGAGGTGGAAAAGACTGACACGCTGTGGCAACCCCTGATAAAGGGAGAGGCCGAAAGAAGAAGAAGTTTTACAGTTCTAATGGAGACCTGCTTCTTTATTTTGGCAACAAGGGAGAATTCATCATGGATTTCATTATGGAAGTTGTATGCTTTAGTTATAAAGAAAGCAGTCTTTCTTTACTGAGACCAACGTTTTTTTTTAACATGTAATTAAATAAAGTTAAAATTGGAACATGTCGAGCTACTGCAATATCTACCATCAGGTGTGTTTATCAGTTTTATTAATAGGATTCACTTCATGTTCCTGAATCTAAACATTAATTCGAGTTACTGAGCTATACATAAAGCTTATTGAATTAAATAAAAATTATTTAACTACATCAGTTTTGTAAAAAGATGACACTGAGCTCCACTTACAGTAATGTTAAAAATAACAGCAGTTCAATATGAATAACAGATTAATTCATCTTTTTAAAATTATATTACCACATGACAAACAGTTGATTCACTAGATTCTTAGAAACCCAACAGACTCAGCATTCGTAATATTCATTCTCTTCAGTCTGTGTATTTGAATAATTATTTAAAAGCAGTGTGTTAGAAATAATAGCAGTGTAGAGATTAATTAGTGAGGTCAGTCATTTTGTGAAGACATAGGCATGAGTCAGGTGTCCATTATTTATGGGTGAAGCCAGAACATGTTGTACATATGCATTTCTTCTTGAAAGCTAGAGAAATATGGGTCGTTCAAGACATTGTTCAGAAGAACATGGAACTTCGATTCAAAAGCTGATTGGAGAGGGTAAAAAGTATAAAGAAGTTCAGACATTGATGGACTATTCCGTTAAAATGCTCTCCAAGGCTTTAAAATGGAAAGCAAAACCAAAAAGATGTGGAAGAATATGGAAGAATATAATTCGAATGGATTGAAAAATAGCCAGAATGGCAAAGGCTCAGACAATAATCAGCTCCAGGATGATCGAAGACAGCCTTAGGTTACCTGGCAATGATGGGAAAACACCAAAAAATGCAAATGAATTGTGAGATGTAGTTAAAGCATCATGGCCTGGAATAGCAGTTGACAGGTGCCAGAATTTGGTTGACTCTATGCAACGCAGATGTGTAGCAGTTCTTCTAAACTGTGCTAAGTGATTTAAAGGAATAACAAATTCTAAAAAAACAAACATTGTTGCTTACTTGAACAGCCATAAATCATGATTTGGTTTAGAAAACAGTGTGTAATGTTTGTAATTATAATTCTAAAAACACTGCAATTATTTTGGACACAACTGTACATTAATTCATACATTTTCCTCTGCTTAATCCACACAGGGTTGCAGGCCAGCCTGTCATCACCCAGCAACACTAGGCAGGAGCAACATGGCAGGGCGCCAATTCATTGTAGGGCACACACACACAGTCAATCAAACATTCACACACTAAGGGCCACTTTAAAGACACAAAATAACCTAGCATGCATGTCTTTAGAATGTAGGAGAAACCAGGGCACCCAGAGAAAACATGGCGATAACATGCAAACTCCACACAGAAATTTCTCTCCGCTCCCCAGTCCCCCCTGTATTTATTTTTTATTTATTGTGTTATTGTGTTCACCTTTATGTTATGTAAATTGGCTTATGTGGAACATTGGTCCTGTGGGAAAACGCCTTTCGTTTCAGGGTGTACTGTAAACACTGTTTATGGTTTAAGTAACAAAGAACATCTTGTCATCTTATTTACGTTTCTCACCCTCTCCCGGTTATGACAAGATGAGACATTCTGACAAGACATATCCTAACCGTAACTAACAAGAAGTGACATTTAAAAAATTAAGTGCAAGAGTAAAAATTAACTAAACTACAATAACTCAACCAAAAAAAAAACTAAGAGACTGAACATAGAGACAGAAAAATCTTTAGGGAATAAGAAACTGGCTTTCACAGTGGAATAAACGCGTCTTAGGAAGTTGTCTAAGGCAGTGCAATAAATGGTACGTTAGTGCAAGACAGAATGTAGAGTGTTTGCTCTACTGTGTTAGAAGGGGAGGGCAGAGGGCAGAATATTTAGACTTTTACAGTTTCTATATTTTGGACAGTCCTGATAAAGCTGACAGAAGAGAGTTCAGCATCCTCACAGCAAGGAGGATGAAGCTGTTGGAGAGTCTAGTGGTGCAGGCTCCTGCACCTCTTCCCAGAAGGCAGGATGCTGAACATGTTGTGAGCTGGATGACTCATATCCCCCCAATTTTGATCACTTTGTGGGTGAGGCGGGCGGTGTATATGTTTTGCAGGGATGTTAGTGGGGTGCCAATAATCTTTGAGGCTGTGTTCTCTATGCGCTGCAGAGCTATCCTGTTGTAGTCAGTGCAGCTTCCCTCCTACACAGAGATGCAGCTGGAACGGATGCACTCAATTGTGCCATGTTAGAACGTGTTCATGATGGGTGGTGGGGTGTTTGCCTGCTTGAGCTTGCACATGAAGTGTTGGTAGTCTAGGAGAGGTCCTCACTAATGTGCACCACCAGGAATTTGGTGCTGCTCACTCTTTCCACATCAGCACCATTGAGGTAAGTGGTGGGTGCTGGATGTGGCCCTTCCAGAAATCAACAATGATCTCCTTGTCTTGCTGACATTAAGTAGGAGGTTATTGTCCCTTCACCACATGGTCAGAAATTTTACCTCCTCTCTGTAGTGGGTTTCATCACCCTTGGCGATGAGTCCCACTAGAGTTGTGTCTTCCACAAACTTCACTATGTAATTGGTGCTGTCGGTTGTGGTGCAGTCGTGTGTCAGCAGGGTGAAGAGCAGAAGCTGAGCACACAGCCTTGCGGGGCTACGTGTTCAATGGGATGCTGCTTAAGGTGATGTGACATCCTTAAGCTCCTCCGCACAGTCTTTCAGCACACGACCAGAGATGTTGTCTGACCCGTTTTCTTTGCGGGTGTTATGCACAACCTTGGCATTCTCTCAATTAACTTCATGAGGTAGTACACTAAAATGGTTTTCAGTTAACAACTGTGCCTTCTCAAGAAATAATTTCCTGAATGTCCTGCCCCTTTTAATATGTTTGAGACTATCAGTGTTGTGTAGATTTACAGTTGGTATACATTAAATAGCCCTATCTGAGTAATCCATATATGTAAACCATAACTATGGCAAGAACTAATCAACTAAGACAATGTCCCTCCTGTTGATGCACATGGGAAGCAATTGGGGACAGGGTGCCTTGCTCAATGACACTTTAGCCGTAAATGTTACTGGGATTAAAATGGCAACCATCCCATGCCCTCTATGTTAAGCTAAGCCTGCCCCCATATATAGTGCTCACCCTGACCACATCTCCTACGCCTTTCTGGTCTGTCTTCGTGGTCGGCTTGTATCTCCTGGTATGACCAAATCCTTTGGATTTAGAAACTCTGTCCAGTCTCAAGGTTTGTTCCTCCTCATGTTTATCTCAGGATGTTTTTCCTAGCCATATTTATTAGAGATTAAAAGGTATAGAAATAACTTGTACTGTTGTATGTGGAAATATATGTTATATTTTTGCGTTTTGAGTGCATTGGTCACAAAAACAGGAAGTGCCTGAAACAACACAAAAGTGCCTTATTTCATGACACGGAAGGAAATTTTATAAAAAAGAAAACTTATTCTATTTAAACAAGGCATTTACAAAAGAAACATGAGACGCTACTTCCATTTTCATATGAACAAGTTTTTTTTTCCTTTACCGGCATAAATGGTGAGGGCATCAGGCACAAAACATTTGCCAAAACGATAATGAGAGTCAATAAATGTTCCTGCATACCGGATCAGCCGCGGCCCGAGTTAACAACAACCGGCGGAAAATGAGCTACTGTTTGCTAAAAACGAAAAGGAGGGAAGTGTGTGAGAAGACAAAAAGAGTACGGGAGAGTCAAGAGTGTAGGACTGAGGGAAACCACCCTGAATGTAGAGACGATGACAGGGAAAGGTAGAGAACTGTCTGACATGATGCAGAGAAGAAAGGTAGATATTTTTGTGAAGGAGACCAAGTGTGTTTAGTGTTAGATTGATGAGTTTGAATCTACAAATTGGAAGTGTTATGGTGAATGTTGTCAGTGGCTATGCACTATGAGTTGGAGGAGAAAGAGAGTTTCTGGAGGGAGCTAGATAAAGTAGGTAGAGAGCTTTTCCAGAGTGAAGAGAGTGGTTTGGTTTAGATTTCAATGGTTATGTTAGTAAAGGAAACAAAGGAGATGATGAGGTGATGGGCAAGTTTAGAATAAAGGATAGAAACCTAGAAGAGCAGATGGTGGTCAATTTTGCAAATAAGATGGAAATGGCTAAAGAAGGAGCACAGGGTGACCTAAAAAAGTGGAGGTAGACTACATCCTGTGTAGACGAGGTTGCTTAAAAGAGATTGGAGACTCTAAGGTAGTGGCAGGTGAGAATTCAAATGTAAAGAGGACCAAATTGTAGGAGTTGAGAAAGGCTTTGGATGGTAGTAAAAAGCTTCCAGAGGACTGGGTAGGTGCAGCAACAGTGATTAGATAGACACCTAGAAAGGTACTTGGTTTGTCATCTGGGCAGGTGAAAGACAGCAAAGAAACTTGGTGGTGGTACAAGAAAGTGCAGAAGGTTATCAAAGAAGAAATGGGAAAGGGAGTAAACTAAAAGGAGTAAGTAGGAGTATAAACAGATGCAGTGTAGGACATAGAGGAAGGCAGCACAAGCTATGATGAGTTGTACGAGAGGTTAGACAGTAAGGAAAGAGAGAAAGAGTTGTATTGACTGGAGAGAAAGAGAGATAGAGCGGCAAATGATGTGAAATATGTCAGTGTGATCAAGGATAGAAATTGAAATGTACTCACAGGTAAGGAGAGGGTGAGGGTAAGATAGAATGAGTATTTCGAGGAGCTGATGAATTAAGAGAACGACAGCGAAAGAGTGGTAGTCACAGAAATCGTGGAACAGGAGGTAGCAAAGTTCAGCACAGGTGAAGTGAGGAAAGCTTTGAAAAGGATGAAGAAGAGAAACGCAGTCTGACCAGATGACATTTTGGTTAAGGCATGGAAATGTATAGGAGAGATGGAAGTGGTGTTTTTGACTAGATTTTCAATGAGATTTTTTATTGTGAAAGGATTCCTGAAGAATTGAAGGAAAGTGTACTTGTAGCATTTCTTTAGAACAAGGGTGATGTGCAGAGATGCAGAAAATTACTGGAGTATAAAGTTAATGAGCCACAAAATGAAGATTTAGAAAAGAGTTGTTGAATTTAGGCTTAGACAATCAGTGACTATTTGTGAGCAGCAGTATGATTTCATGCCAAGAAAGAGCACCACAGATGCGATTTTTATTTTAATAATGCTGATGGAGAAGTACTGTATTCCCTTCTAGTTAGAGAAAAGAGAAAAGGAAGAGAAAAGGAGATAGGAAAGCCTGAATATCACAGAAAAAAGAATCAGAGATGAGAGTTTTGTGCTGACAAGTCAAATACCAAGTCCAGTTTATTAAATCAAAACAACAGGTTATATACTACTTATTTGTGTCTGTTCTTAATGCTGATTGGTTGTTACTAGACAACGTCACAAAAAATGAATCAGTTCACTGTTTCAAAAAAAGTATTTGATTCATTGTGTCAAAAAGGGAATTGAGTTCATTACGTTTATTTTAGAAGTACAGTAGGCTTTGAATTAGATCTATTGAATGACCTCGAAGACGGCCCGTTCTTGGTGCTAGAAGGTCCCCTGCTAGCTACAAAGATTTGTTATCTGTTATCCACTTATACTCTACTGTGAACTTCCTATGACCTAAGAATAAACTGAAAACACACATTTTACAAATATAGAAGAATACAATTAATGAGAATATAAAATAATGCTTAAAAAATTATAAAAGTTATTAATTCCTTTTACAGAGCTACACTGTGTCTTTGTGAATTTAGAGAAAGCTTATGGTAGGGTTCCAAGGGAGGAAATGTGGTGTTGTATGAGGAACACTGGAATGGCTGAAAAGTATGTTAGATTGGTGCAGGACATGTATGAGAACAGCATGACAGTAGTGATGCACTGTAAGAGTGATAGAAAGCATTAAGTTAGAAGTGGGACTGCATCGAGGATCGATTTTGAGCCCCTTCTTGTTTGCTTTGGTGATAGACAAACTGGAGTCAGGAGTGATATGAGACATCACTCCTGACTCCAGGAGTGAGGTTGCAGCAAAAGTGAAAGGAACGGGTTAGAGAGTAGTGAGACCAGCCTTGTTGTAGGGTTTGAAGACAGCAACTTTAACTAAGAGATAGGAAGCAGAGCTGGAAGTGGCAGAGCTTAAGATGTTGAGGTTCTTTTTGGGATTGAGCAGGATGGACAGGATAAGAAATGAGACCACCAGAGGGACAGCACAGGCTGTAAAACTGTGAGACAAAGTTAGAGAGGACAGACTAAGATTGTTTTGGACATGTGCCGAGGAGGGACAGTGGATATATTTGTGGAAGAATGTTAGAGATGGAGCTGCTAGGCAGGAGGCAGAGAGGAAGGCCAAAGTGGACATATATGGCTGTGGCCAATGTGGACATGCAGTTGGGGTTAAGCAGAAGATGCAGAAGACAGAGTCAGGTGGAAAAGACTGACTTGCTGAGGCAACCCCTGATAAAGAGAGAGGCTGAAACAGAAAGAACATGAGTTTCTTTTTTTTTATTCAGATTTTTAAGAATTGTGAAATACAGCTGACTCACTGTTGAGAGGCTGGTTATGCTACAAAGTTAGAAACCACTGCCAAAACCCAACAAAGAACAAAATGTCTGGTCAGATCAAAATTCCAACAGAAATCCCCCTTGAGATGAAATACACACTGATGAAAGCTGATGCAGACTTCCTCCTAATCTTATTAATCATGACAGAGGGGTGCAATGATGACAAAACCTTCTTAAATTTATCACTTCTGTAATAAGGCACAGCCTTGACTTGACCTAGATTCATTATTTCTGTTTCTACAAGACAAAAACGATCCACAATGTGGCTAAAAAGACAAATTCATATCAATTCAACGCTATTTATATAGCACTTTTTACAATGAAACAATAGAACAAAGCGCCTTTACGGGAATGATATTCGGTATATTGATACGAAATGTAAATAAGGTTAAATCTTACTGAGATAATAAAAGGAAGAAAAAGAAACCAATGTCAGAAGAGAAACTATGCTCATTAAGGTTATAACAGTTAAACACGCTGAAAAGATTCTGTGAAGGAGTGTGTAGAATGTACACACTCATTATAAAATTCAGTTAATACATCCATTTTCGACATAATCATCCCCCCAGCTTTTCAATACACTTTGTCCATAAAGCTTTTGTGTTCAGTTATCAAAAGCTTTAGGTCTATCTTTTAGATAGAAATATTATGGATTATTTCATGGGCTGATTTGCACATGATTTGACACATACAAGTGTTGTTATCCATCATAGATATGGGCAACCATCCGGTTCAGTAATGTCTGTCTCAGGCAACTTCCCTTGAATTTTTTTTAACCATTCATACAGATCTTTCTCTGTATTTTGCACAAATTCTATTAGACACACTCTCAGACAACTATATTGAAAAAAAAAACACTGCATGCTGCTCTTCTTTTGTGCAAATCACAAATGATCCAGCCAATTTTTCTTTCTTAGACCCCAGTCACAAATTAACTGATGTAAGACTTTTAACCCTGCACAGCAGTGGCTGTAAGAACAAAGACATACAGAAAACGATGATAAGACAATATAACGGAGTGCACATAATTTTTGACTCACACTGGTAAATACAATCCCTTTTCATTAAATACACCAATAGAAAAGCTTCATTTTAAACAAATATCTACACACAAAACATGTACAATTCTCTCCTGCATGCTGTAAATTATTCAGTAGCTCAAATTTTAAACATATCCTGGACATTTAGTGCATTATCTCATTATTTAAGTTGTTCCAAGATGTCCGGAAACCTTGTTCAGAATTGGTGATATCACATCACTGGTAATTCTTATTAGATTACAACAATTAGACATGTTTGGGCTATAATGTAATAAAGCTATTTGATGTTTAACAAACCTGTTTTAAAATTATGATACTTATGAACAATACTTTTTTTTATCCAAATGGATAAATTATATATTTTTTTTATATTTATGTCAAAACAAGTTCGACACATTTCTGTGTGCAGTTTGCATGTGGTTACCGCGTTCGTGCGGGTTTTCTGCAGGTTCTCCGGTTTCCACCTGTATTCCAAAGACATAAATGTTAATTAGAGTCTCTAAAGTGGCCCTTAGTGTGTGAATGTTTGCGCCCTATAATGGAGTGGCGCCCTATCTAGGGTTGTTCCTACCCTTGAGAACATAGATGCAGGGTGGCTATCAGCTGGCCTGTGAAACCTGTGTGGATCAAGCCGAAGATAATGGATTGAAGAATGGATGTCAAACAAAATGCAGGATCATCAAGTTATTAATGAAATAAGCTCAGTACAAAAGCAATGTACAAAAAAAAAACAATACATTTATTATTTTCAACCAAACATTGACATATTTATAAGTTAATAAAAGATGGAAATAAAAATATGCCAAAATGGATTCTGATTGCGCTTGTATACTGAACGTTCACTGGATTAGGAAAGCCTGGCTAAAATCAGGTTGGTCCAGCTTTTTAATTAATTACAGCATGTCGATTTTGTGACTCCACAAAATGGCAAATATCCTCCACTAGCTCAGTCAACCCGTTGCAGCCTCTCTGCCAGTTCGCTTGGCTAGTCTGACACTCACCTTTCGGATCAACCACACAAGGCTCTGTTTATCTGGGTACTGTTACATTTTTTCCGTGCAGTGAACAAATTATACAAGAGCCGCAAGTCAACCACCAACGGGGCCACATATGATGATCATATGCTATCTGTCACAAGTTCCTAATCCACTGATTGTTCAGCAGATACAATTTTAGTCTGGAAATGCTACAACTAAGAAAATAAATAAAGGCTGAAATAATAAAGCTTTGAATAAAAAAATAAAGGCCAGATTGATCCATCTACGACGCTGCCACTTGTGTCAGAGGTTCCTGAAGGTACTCCACCAGGGCCTCTGCCTAAAAATTAAACATAATAAATAATGATTTCAAATGTAATTTAAAATAAACAGCATGGAATTGAAACACTTAATGAATGCTCCATGTCTTACCTTGGCTTTCAGCATCCCGAAGC
>JAOUQT010274785.1:0-13035 GCA_025769995.1 Xyliphius kryptos | reverse complement strand
GTCTGCTTTTCATCAGAATGTAAATACCGTGTGCGAGTCAGCAGTTAAATGAGAGAGTGCTTGAGGATTAACACCTGTATTAAAAAGGCATGTACTGATTCTCTTAATTATTCATTGGTGTGTTTTGGGGCGTAACGTGTCAGAAACCAATCACCGTGTCACTTACCGCTCCCTTCAAGAGCCTAGTGCGATCTGATTTTGGCGAATTTTAGCCATGCTGCTACCAGGGCTTAATGCGCTGGTCCATGAGGTTTACCATTTTACTGTGAATGGAAAACACACAGTAGAGCATTGAACAGGGGTTCTCAACTGGTCTTAGCTTGGCACCCATATTTTCTCATGGTCATTAAGTCATGACCGACTTTTATGGAATACAAACCAAATTAAAAAAAGCCTTTAAAACATATGCATGCAAAATTAATTTAAGAGCAATTGCTTTGAGAACAAGTCCTCAGTGAACAAACATCCACATTTCGATTACGCGGGCTATACTTGAATTTCGCCATCTTGCCTCAGAACATCAAAAATTTAAAGAGAAGGGTAACCAGCAAATAAATGGGTGTTACTAGGACAAGTATGCTGCACACATTAGTTAATTTCACATTATTATGTGTTTAGTTGGTAAATCCATTCCATTCGATGTAGCAGTGTTTTGGGTTGTGTTTAATTTTTTCCCCCAGTGTTCTATGCAATAAAGACTAGAGTTTGTACTACCTTCAGCTGTAGACTCAGCTGCCTGTAGCTGCCTGACCAGAACAATTTAATTGTTAAAGAAACCGAAAATCTTTTACTTGCTTCATGTATATATTTTTTAAAGCTGTCCATGACCCATCCAGGACATGTCCGTGTTGACCCAACAGTTAAGAATCACTGGCGTAAACTATGTATATTCTCCATACAAATGCAGAGATGATTAATTGTTACATTTGGGCGTCAGAAGCCAATCTGGAGCTCGCCGCGTCGAGCTGGGAAGGAGCAGGTTGCCAAGTGAGGGTAAAAAATGTGAAGCCAAAACGCGCAATACAGGCACGAGATCCGACACACAAACACCAAAACAACAACCAAGGACCGGGATAAACAGAAACCGAGAGATTAAATAACAAAAGTCCCTGTCACGTGAAACAAATGAACCCATAACCAAACAGGACAGTTAATTAACTAAATGGAAACAGAATACAAGTTAATTAACTGAGCTGAAAAAGAACGAAGGAAAGAAGCGCCGCACGCTTCTTACATTAAGAGCATTCAGTGGGTTTTCTACAGGTTCTCCAGTTTTCTCCCACAGTCCAAAAACATGGATTTAAGATAAACCGGCAACTTTAAATTGCCTCTTTAGTCTGTGTGTAGTAGGTGAGGCTTGTGTCAGGAAAGTCATCCGGTGTAAAACAATTGCTGTGGCTACCCCCGGATAATAAAGGGTAAATGCAGAATGAATAAAAAGTTCTATTCAGCGTTCAGTGGTGTTGGTCACCACCTGTGTTGATGATTCGCCAAGATAGCAATGGCCGTTATCATGTGTCTAGGTTATCTGTCTGTCAGCAGGATAGCAATACGCCAGAAATGTAGCTGAGGACACATTTCAATACGACTTCACATGCTATAGAAATGATACTGGAGTAAAGCGTGAAATTAGATGAGGTGTAAGACAAGACATTGAGAATTATGATGGATCTTGTGCAGGATGTAAAACAGGGCCCTATGTCTAACATCGTTGAAACATTTTGGGGAAGGTCCTTCTTTGTTCCAGCATGATCCCGCTCCAGTGCACGAACTCAGGTCTCTATGAAACTTAAGACTGATCCGACATACGGCAGCTGTGCACCAGTAATGATATGGCTAAACTGGCCCAGAGCTCAGTTTGGGGAGGTTAATAATTCCAATCTGTTTCTCTGCCCCAGTGAATCATCATATTTTATTCGGTATCCAAAGCAAACAAAGGCATTTATTTAATAATAATTACTTAATAATATGAAGGATTGTAGATTTAATTATATATATTCATTCTGAAGGGAGGAACTTCATTTGGACTTAATGGGATAAAAGCGGTTCGTTTCGAAATGTGATTAAAAGATTGAAAGCTGCTCAGAGTCTCCTGTTTTTTCACAAGCGATCAGACGCGGCGGCAGCTGAAGTCAGGATGCTGTTGTTCTGTTTTATTCTCGAGAGTGCGCGTTTAATTCATAACACTTCATTTAACTCGTCTTCCTTCCATCTGCAAAAATATTCCCTCCTCTGTACCTGTAATTGCTCTGAGCATTGTGCATGAGCGCGCGCACACACACAAACACACACACACACACACACACACACTCCTAGAGAGGACTTTATTTCAAAAACAAGATCATGAAGCTCTTCAGTGACTCTGAGTCTCTCAGGTTGAGCTGCAGTAGCTGTGGGTCGGCTAATAATTGGCTTCGGTTCAGTGATTAATCTGAATTAAAGATTCTACATTTAGAACACTTACCCTGGATTGAACCACCTTTCAAGATTCTTAACTGAACTGATTTGCTAATTTACATTAAATACATTCTGCAAGGCCGCCAACCCTCACAGGCTGATCATGCAGGACCGGCTGCCTATTGAGTCTCGTTTCCACTGTGTCTCATCTGTTCCATTCGACCAATCAGTTTTGAGTCAGTGCTGTTGAGTCAATATTCTGCTCTACAAGGGTCACTGAAAACAAGTAGTTCCAGAATATGATGCAAGCACAAGTTCTACACTAAATCTTCAATCAACAACCAAAGAAAAGCAAGCCATCAGCAGAACAGAACCCCGCAAATAGTCTATTTTCATGCCTTCCGGCTGCATTGTTTAAATAGCAGCGCTGCTTGTGAATATATCTTCCCAGATGGGCGTGGCCATCAGCAAATTTCTGACGTATTGCTATCTTACCAATGAAAAATACAGGTTCACCACTGACTGAAAACAACCTGGACAGATGCCAACAGTCAGACGTTCATCGCTAACTTGGCGGTGAATCATCAAGCCAGCTGCGTGTCTAACGCCACTAAACACTGAATAGATCTGAACACTATTTGATATAAATGCATTGTACAGAGAATGCATATACATAGTCGACATTGTGTGTTCTCCATTCAAAGTAAAGAGGAGAACCTCATAAAACAGACCATTGAGTCCATGTGGCTACACCACTGAAATTGAAATTTGCCAAATTTTCCAAAACACACCCATGAGTCATTAGGAGGAGTAGTGCATGCCTTTTTCCAAATTTTGCTTATCAAAAAGCATAATTTTAATACACAGTAAATCAAGTCGTGTGGTGAGTGGTTGATGGCTCGCTAAAGATCACTTAAATACTTTTGGGATGAAACGGAATGCCCAATGTTCTCAAAGACCAAATGTGTGTGTGTGCAAATAAAAAAAAATAACGTGTAAGTGTAATGTGTGGAGTTTTGATGGTTTTGTTTATTAATTTACCATAATTAATCCCAAATCTGTAAAAGCTATGAATCTCTTTCTCAACCCTGCAGCAGGAATTGGTGATGCGCATCGGAAACAGCACTATGAAATGGAGCGAGGGAAGGTGGGGATGACGGGAGGGTTGGAGAAAGGAAGAAAGGGAGGGAGGTTGGGAGGTTTTTAGGATGAGGATCAGTGGAGTGTATCCTGCGCTGTCTCACTCGTGGCACACATGAACGAACACAGGCTCGAGAAGAAAAGGCGGGATAAACGGCTGAGACACTCCACTGTGCCGTGGATAGAGAGGATTTACCCACGCTGCAGCATGCTTACCCCCCACACCCTTTTTACCACGACTCAAAAGCTAGTGTTACGCTCCATCTGCTTTACGGTTCAGCACAAAACAAATCACACGCATCCCTATAACTGCTGCAGTTTGATTCATTGGATTCTCTGATGGCGAGTTGCATCATAAAGTGTCATAAAACAAACATTATTATAATTATGGTTTCGTTTCTATTTATACAGGCTGTTGGTTTAATAACTGCATTGGATGTGATACAAAATATTCTGTAAAGAGAGCACAGGCATCCTCTAAAGCTTGGATCAGACCTGGGTTGCAATCGAATCGATGTGCACGATCTTAGCAGCAAAAGGGTGAGGGGTCGTCACCAACTCTATCTGCCCACAGGTTCTTGCATGCGCTCTCCAGCGTATAGCCACTTGCTAACATCCTGGTTGCTGAAGAATCTCAATCATCCTGTTTCCACTGCTGATGCCCTTTTGGAAGAACGACAGGTCCGAAGCACTCCGGCGGGTCACGATCGTTGTCGTGACATAACCCACCAGCCAGGCGTCTTTTGCTCTAGAACGTTTGCTTGCCACGTCCAAGGTGCCACGCACTTCATGCAGGAATACTCTCCAGTAGGGGTGCATGCCCTAGCTCTATTCTTTTAGTTTTTCCAGAAAGTGTAGCAGGGTGGACGTGGCAAGCCAAGGTAGAAGGTGGAGTAGGAAAGGTGTGGAGGTCGGCAGCTGGATGATGAAATCTTTGGTGACCAGGATGACACGCTGGAGAGACAACGTTAGAAACACAAGAGCAGACAACTGTATGACTGAGACCCCATCCCCTATTCTTGCGGCCGATTACGCACGCAGACAGCCATGAACCTAGGCAAGAGTGAATCACTGCACCTGCTTGAGACTTGCTGATGGTGTGCAGCCTTTATAAACTGCAACACCTCTTACCGCAGAGACAGTGGAACGACAGCAACTATTTATTTTATTGTTCTTTTATTAATGTTAATAAAGCCTGTTTCCGTGTGTGTGAAATCCGGTTGCTGGTCCTCGTTCGTCTCACCTCGTCAAAGTGGAAACACAGAGTCTTACCTAATAAAGTGGCCAGTGAGTGTATAACTAATAAAATCAGATCAGACTTGCTATTAGCCCTTATTCAATATTAAAGTAATCAATCAGGTAAATTGCGCACTATTTATCTAATACAGCTGTCTGAGTATCGATCCCAGCAGTTTCCACACTGTTAGCGTCGAGTGGAGTGAGAGTTACTGACTGAGAGCTTCCTTCAGGGGGTGAAAGGTTCATTTAAAAAAAAAAAATTACATTAACGGTTTTAAAATTACAGCTGTAAATTTACAAATTAAAGGGGTGGGAGGTAGGGGGTTGGTGAGCTATATAAAAAATGGCGCCTAAGCAGAGCATTAGTTTAAAAGCACAGCAATTAAAATGGAAATCCTTTGGTTAAATCAGATCTTGATTACTTTGCTTCACACACGCACAAAACATAAAATTGTGTCACATTCTTTAATTTGAACAGACCTGACTGCTAGAACTCACTCCCAACATGAGGAAGCATGGATAGCATGATTATGTTCACTTCATGCAGTGTACTTCATGTAGGTTCATTGCTTTGTATGAAGCAAACTCATAACGTGTCCATTATGATGGAAAGTCTTTCTACTAGATTTTGGAGTGTTTATATCCACAGTAGAGTGATTGGGTAGAGCTCACTGTGCTAAAAACTCACCCAAGCATGCTCTTATAGACCTTCATAGATAAGTTTGTGGAATAAACACAACGCTGGGGAAGAAGTCAGAGTTGTTGGCTTTTGACATTACTTAGAGGTATTCACGCACCTGCGGAAGGTTCCGCTAATGACTGGTGTCTTTAAATGTGATGGAAGAACATACAATCTGTGAATGTTAAGAGATTCAGCAGTCAGGAACGCAACAAGACGGTAGTAGTTGTTTTCCACTTTGACCGTTTGGCTGACGAAGACACATGTGGGCTTAGTAAGCATGTTCTCCAGAGGATATGCACAGCCTCGGCTCAATGTTCAGTGTGGGTAGGCCAAGCAGAGGTTCCAGAAGATCACAAGACCCCATGGACCCCCATGGACCTGGCGATCCTGCTGGGTAAATCAGGATGGGAGCTGGATGAGCGTGTTTTTTTTTTTTGGTGACTGGAATAACCTACACCCTGGACAGCAGAGGCCAGAAACCTGCAGAGGGAGGCAGGTAAACTTTGGGACATAATGGGATCTAAAATCTAAAAGAAAGGACGGGCTTGTTGACTGTTTCGTGGTATAGTGACAACTTTTTTTTTTGTATTCGTTGAAACCGCAACAGACTCTTATCATTTCAGACATACAGACATTAGTGGGACTTTTACATAAGGGCTCAAAAGACATGGCAAAGACGTAAAATGTAAAACACCTCACCAGTGGAACACATATCTATTGGGGGAAAATGTAGGCAAAGCAGGGAAAAGGAACGTATAAGAATATTTTGAATATACGAGAATATTTTGACAATATACTTTGGACAAGTTCTTCCGGCCGGATTAAAAAGCCGCATCTGACCTGTGAGCCATAATGTGCCCACCTCTGTCCCAGTGTCTGCACAGAAGCTCTAGATATTCTTGTATTGCTTTAATCATGCACTTTGTCATTTGTAGTTTACTGTCTCGTGTGGTTGGGTCCGTTATTGTCTGCACTATTCACCATGCTGCACATTACAATCTTATAAAAAAATACTGCTGTCCTTTGTAATCCATCTTATTATGACATTATGACTCTTCACACAAGTGCATTAGCAACAACAGTGCAAATGCACTTTTTAATATAGGGAAGAAAAAAAATCCCCTCTCCACCCTAACTAGTGCACTACATCATCAAATAGGGGAATAACTCAGATCACTTTCAACAGTTTTTACACCCCAGTGCATTGACTTCACTAAAGCGTAATATAATATACGCATCTTAAAGCTTATGAGGAGAACTTTATACCTAAAAGCTAGTTACTTCATACCTATCCTTGTGCCCTAGACAGAAATAATAGCATTTTACCATTTTATACTGTAATATATACTTTAAGTAATTCGAGATTTATTCATACATAAAGTATGCACACTAACACTGAAGTCTTAAATAAAAAGCCAAGGTGCAGTCCCATGCTGGAATTCACTAAGCTCCCGAGAGCGACCCATTCTTTCACAAATGTTTGTAAAAACAGTCTGCATACCTAGGTGCTTGAATTTGTACACCTGCGGCCATGGATTCTGATCATTTGGATTGGTGAGCAAATACCTTAGTGTATCTTAGTGTAATATAGTGTATCTTATACCCTTTGTAGGGCAAAGGATCTATTATACCCTAGGCAATGCCATGATAAAATACTAATCTGTAGTTACACTAGATAGGGTTTGAGAGGTAAAGTCAATGTACTAAATACCTAATTTATATATACACACCCCTAACACACTTTTTTTGCTCTCCTGCCGTCATGAAAAAGGTACCAAAGCATACGGGCCCTTCGTGGAATTGACAAGGCATGTGTACATGACTACATATTAATACCAATATCAATACCAATTCAGACTGTGCAAAAGTTTTTACCCCCAAATTCCTGAATAATCACAATCAGGTATGAACAAATGCATTCATGAAAGGACAGGACTAAACTCACACAGTTCTGATACAAAAGATGTACAAATTGCTTCAATTCATTGTACACTGTTTACACTGAAATATTTATTTACAATAATTTTGTTTGGGACAAACTGTTGCACACGCACACTTTATATTGTTGAGTTGTCTACGTAGTTGCTGTTCAGTGTAGCTGAACCTTTTTTCTGAAGATCATAGTTTCATTCCACTATATACCGTACACCACTGAATGTTGTTGGTATGACAAAAAAAAACACTCGAACCTAATATGGTGGCATAGGGGTTTGCATCTACCTCTCAGTGCAGGGAGACCCAGGTTTACATCCCAAAAAGTTTGCACTTTCTCCCTATGTCTGCGTTAGTTTTCTCCCACAGTCGAAAAACCTGGATTCAAGGTGCACTGGTTGCTCTAAATTGCCTCTACATATATTTTTGTGCATGTGTGTGTGTTTGTGTGTCTGTGAGAAAGCATGTGTGCCCTGTATAGGGTTGCAACTTTTCAGAAATAAAATTTAGGGTCATGAACCCCACGGGCCCGACTTATATGGGGCATGGCACCCTCAGCAATGATGTTTTATTTTGTTCCATGTTTTTAGTTAAGGACTGATCAAAAAAGCAATTAGTGAAATTTAAACCTTAAAAGGTTAAAAGGCCTTTTATTTAAAGTGCATTTAATTAAATCTTAAATGAAATCTGTTTGTGTGGAGTGTGCAACAATGAATAAAAAAATTAACTAATTAAGTAAATCAAGCTGTGGTAACCTAAAGGGCTTATGTCTGTTTTATGACTTGAAAGGACGTCAGGTCATCCAAACAGTTAAGCCACAATAATAATAGAATTTATGCAACAATTACTGAACACTGTATTCCTTAAAAATATAAAAATTTGAACACAAAATACACAGAAAGCTTTTTGAAATCTTAAAATATGTATGTGGATATATGATTAATTCTATATATGTCCTTTTATGATATTGTCTAATACTAATAATCTAATAATTGTCTAAAGTGTATGTTAAATAAATGATTATTCATTCGACTCTAAAAACTCAACATCCTAAACATTCAACCAAACCGCAATATTCTATTAAAATAAGCTGCTCATGCACTGACATGTTCTAACAAAAGCACAACCAAATATGAACTCCATTATAACATTGTTATGTACAGTACAGTCTCAGGAGATGGTTGGGGTATGAATTACTGTAACACTGATGCCTGATTTCTCTGGGGAGTTTTGAAGCACAGACTCAGCAATGCTGGTAGGGTGTTGCTTTTGATCATTATTGTTACATTTAGTGTTGATTCAGTGTTGTATATTTTGTTCCATATTTCCAATAAACATGTCGGTTACCCAGATCAACACTGAAAAATTATGTATTCTATGGGATGGGTAGCAACCCTAGCCCAGTAATGCACTGGCACCCTGTCGTGGGTGTACCTGTCCAGTACCTGAAACAACTTTCTCCCCTGGATGGGCATGGGGTACCCACACACTATTATTATTATATATATAAATACATACAAGATTAATATAAAGCTTACAGCTTCCTGCATAGCCTTTCTAGTGCACTTTATAACGCTACCACCACCACTAGAGAATCAAGTTATGTATAAAGTCAGGAAATATGGATTATTCTCGAAACGCAGCCATCACACGGGACTGACTTTAATATATACAGCTTTTATTACTATATTACAGTAGTGTTAAAGGAAGTGACAAGTCTAGGTTTAAAGAGCAAGCACGCTTCAGTGGCTCCATGCTAACCTGATTATCTCTCAAACCCGAAGAGTGAGAACTTTCTTTCACATTCTGCTTCACACTTCAGAAAAACTCTCACATCAGACTGTTAAAGTATCAAGCCATGTGTGAGTAAGAAGATAAGTCCTATTAACCATCCAAGATCCTGAGAAAGGGCACGGGAGGTTCAGTGAATATACAACTGGACTGAAGACTGAAAGGTTGAGGTTTTAAATTACAACAATGCCATGCTGCCCCGGTTTCACCCCTGAAGTAGAGCTCTTAATTGCCAAGATTTTTCCTTTGCCATGTTCTGCATAAAGACATCGGCTGTAGACGTTGAAGGAAATTAACTTAGCGTTGGATTAAATTGCATGAGCGTAGTTGTGAGAAAACTTTAAGACTTACATGCATTTAAAAAAATTGATAACTAGCCAATTGGATTGTGATAATTTTGCTGCAAACGGTATAAATGTTAATTTATGCTTAACTGGTCGCACTGTGCCATTGAAATAGAAAACGGCAGAGACGTTTGTCTAGCTGTGACATTACTGACAGTAATGCACACCTGTGACCGCTTCACATTAGTATCAGTGCCTTTTTATAAAGTGTGTTCTGTAATAATAATAATAATAATGAGTTTTATTTATAAAGCACCTTTCAAAGCATGCAACCATGAGTATAACCTATATTACACCAAAAACACACCCATGAATTATATCGTCACAAAGACAAAATGACATGCCATAAATTGAGCCTCAAGTGTGCTGTTGTCAGCTTGATAAATATTGCTGCCTAAATATAAACAAATGCTGCTTGGTGGTTCTAAAGAGTATATAAGCCTCCACAGGTTCCTGAATAGTAAGTATGTCAAATGTTGTGATAATCAAAACAACGGTGTGGATTTGTATAAAGAACACACAAACGGTGGGACATTGTCTCATCTCATTATTTATTGCCTGATCCTCTACTAGGATTGCATGGTGGTACCCCATGCCCATCCAGGGGAGAATGTTTTAGGCGCTGAACACCCTGGACATGGCGCCAATCTATTGCTAGGCACACACTCACACACCCTATATAGGGGCTATTTAAATAGCAGCGATTTAAATGTTTTTTTTTTTTTTTTTTTTGGACTGTGCTACGAAACCAGAGAACCCAGAGCAAACCCACACGGACACCGGGAGAACATGGAAACACTACGCCGATAGGGACTTGAGCCTGGATCTCAAATGCTGCGAGGCAGACGAACTAACTGCTACACCACCGTGTCGCCCATGGGGCATTATATAAAACCATATTTATTAAAAATTAGGTGTCATTCTATTTCATGAATTTGGTAGTATAGTGCATATGGTCGAAATAAAGACAGAAAAAGACCACTGCTGACATCCAACCTCCAGCACAAACTGCATGATTGACAGACTGACTTTCTGACAGACAGTGAATGTCAAATTAATTCATTGATTAATTCAGTGAGTTATTGCAACCCAGACTGCAAGAAGGCACATCCCATCATACATGTCCTAGAAAAGGAGTAGTTTAAAATGATTATAAATTACTAACTTAATTCTGTAAATAGTATCCCATTTGCCTCTGCATTAAAGTGTCAACCTGTTGTTTCAACCAATCAAATTTTTAATTGTCGAAAAAAAAGCCCTCAGCAAATTCACGTCCTCTGATTGGGCCCTAAAGTGTATGTATGGAAACCAGAGCAACAATGTAGATTTGTATAGGGAACACACACATGCCACAATACCATAATACTAATACTGCATGCATAATGAAACAACGTTCCACATATTCATCATTAATACCACACAACTGAACACAACATTAAATTTAGGCATAAAGTGCCCCCCATAATAGAAACCCTCTTTGAATAAGATGAATAAGCATGTAGATAAATCAAACAGCTTAAGATACCTTGATGTTGGTGTTAGAAGATAAAAGGTATCCAGGTTTGGTGTCGGTGGTAAATCATAAGTTGTGTATTAAGATTCATCAGTGGGTACGCATCAGGCTGGTTCGCTTGTATTATGCTTTATGATGAATGGGAAAATAAAAGCAGTTCTTTGTGATTTTTGGAGCTGGCCATATGATTTATAGTGAACAGAAAGGGGACAGACCTGCCATATTAATCACTTCACATACAGGCCACAAAGATAAATGACCAGAACGGCAACAGAAGGAGAGGAGGTGCGAGAGATGAGAGAGTTCACAACAGATAAACTACTTCTACATGTTTAAACCAACCATGTTTCTAAAGACATCAACCTTTCTTTCAGTTATTAATAATAGTTATACTGATGATCGTCGGAATAATACAAATAGTCTAAGTTTGTGTGCGTGTGCGTGTTTGCTTAAAGTGTATTTGCTGTCGTGTCCGCAGTGTTGTGTGAGAGAGAGTGTGTGCGGGTGTGTGTGTGTGTGGTGGGGGGTGGTGGTTTGGGTTTTGGTAGATCAGTAGCTGCTTAGGGGGGTTTTAAGACAAAGTCTATTATAAGTTTGTAAGCCCTTGTGCGAGACCCTCAACCCTAAGTGCTCTATGGTGGACGCCACACTCTGACCCCAACCAACCAGTTGGGATGTTTGTAAGTCACTTTGGATAAAATCGTTTGCAAAATTATGTAATGCGGTGTAATATGTGTAGCCTTGGGCTTGCAAAATGTGGTGTTGTGTGTGTGTTTGGTGTGGAGTAATTTGAGTATTTGGTGTCAATGTTAGAAAAAGGATTATACGTGTGTGTGTGTTTGGAAGATTATATTATTATGTGCTGATTATTGTGTGTAACCTTAACTGGCATATCCAGCAGTCTCTGTAGTGCTTGTGTGTGTTTGCGGTTGTGATTTGTATTTGGTGTATAGTAAGCAGTATGTTTTGGAAAAACTGAAAGCCCATGTGTTTGTATGTACTATATGTGAGCATTTGCTTAATGTGTACTGTAGAGTAAGTAGTGTGTGTATTTAAAGATTATTGTGTGTGTGTGTGTGTGTGTGTGTGTGTGTGTGTGTGTGTGTGTGTGTATGTAAGTGATATGTATTTTGTGGTGTATATCTGTGTATTTGGTGTGTTAAAAGTGGAGTTAATAGAAAACTATTATAAATATGTGTGTGTGTATGTTCACTTAATGTGTATTTACTTTAGATTAAGCAGTGTGTGTGTAAGAGATTATTGCGTCTGTGTTTGTGTGTGGCGTAATTATTTTTGGAAATTATCGTACATGTGTGTAATTGTGCGTTTGGAGTATTTAGTGTGTATTTGAGATATGGGTTTGTGAGATGTGTATTAATTCATTCAATATCTTATGCTTAATCCTCTACTAGGATCGTGGTGGGGTTTACCATGCCCATCCAGGGGAGAACGTTTTGGGCGCGGGGCAGATGCGTGAAATCCATTGCTGGGCACACTCACTCAGACCCACACAATACAGGGCAATTTAGAGCATTCAATTTACCATAAATCATGTTTTTGGACTGTGGTAGGTACCTGTAGAGCCCAGAGGAAACCAACGCGTACACAGGGACAACATGGAAACTCCACCCACATCGGAATTCAAACCGGAAATCCCCAGCGCTGAGAGGCTAATGTGCTAACTAAGCCACCATGCCACCAGTGATGTGTATTTGCTGTGGAATATTTATTGTAAATGTGTGTATATACAGTATGAGTGTGTGGATGTCTGTGTATATAATGTTTAATTACTGTAGAATAAGCAGTGTCTGTATTTGAGAGATTGTTTTGTGTAATTTGGTGTTTATTTTTGAACTGTTATTGTAAAAATGTGTATGTACAGCGGGTGAAATAAGTATTGAACACGTCACCATTTTTCACAAATTTTCACCAGATGTCAGTAACAACCCAAGTAATCCATACATACAAAGAAATCAAACCATAGATGTCCAGAAATT
>JAOUQT010274784.1:0-28625 GCA_025769995.1 Xyliphius kryptos | reverse complement strand
CTGAAATGCCCCCCCCCCCGCCCCTCCAAAAAAATGCTTTAATGTCATTCTGGAATAGAGAAGGGGGCTTCTGTAATCTGTTTCCACACAATTATCCAAAATACGCAGATGTAGCTGATTGGATTTCATGGCACTGGGACCCCAGCAAAGGTAGTGATGCGTTCGAAAAGTCGGTGTGTAAAATGTTGTATTTGAGTTATTTTTAAGTTGTTAAAGTAAGTGTTCTACAGGATGGGCTATAAGTATGGATACACCCTGATAAAAGGGAAGTAATTGCTGAAATCACCTGATATCACTACATTTGAGACCGGGGGGCGGCCATCTGCAAAGCCGCCATTTTGGATTCAACTTTACTTTTTTCTATAGGAAGTGGGTCGTGTGACACATCAAACACATAGAGAATTACACAAGAAAAACAATGGTGTACTCATTTCTAACATAGCTTGAGTCATTATCGAGTTATTGAAATGTTTGTGACGTCAAGCAACGACTGTAACCCACTGAAGGCTGTGCGCAAAGTGCTGCCCCTTGTGTTAAATTGTCTTTATTTATTATCGAGTAATTGACACGGCAAGAGCAATACTGCAGAAGAAATGCTACCACATACCACATTAAACAACGGATACAGGAGGTCCGTGGTAGCATTGCTCTCGGCAATAATGAATAAAGCTACGTTAAAAATGAGCATAAGATATTTTTTGTGCAATTCTCTTTGTTTGATGTCACTTTGGGGGGAGGTTAAGTTAAATCCAAAATGGCGGCTTTGCCCAGACTCAAATGTTTTTCCCTCCCATGTACTGATACGCCACAAACTGTAAAGTGATATCAGCAACCACTTCCATTTGATCAGGGTGTATCCATACTTATGGCCCAACCTGTACTTACACCTGTACCTGGGCAGCCTCGTATATGGTGCCCAGGGAGCAATTGTGGTTAGGTGCCCTGCCCAAAGGCTTGTCTACCGTAGTACTTGTTGGGACTGGGAATCAAACCAGAGACCTTCAGATCACAAGCCTGGTTCCTCAACCACAAGCCTACAGCTGCCCCAAAGGACCAAAGTGAAACTTTTTAACGTGATGAACTTTTCTCCAGAAGATAAATGACGTCATCCTGTTCGGTTAGTTTGCGTTTACAGTCTTGGAGCTCCTGCTCAGGTTGCGGTATTTTAAGTTGGTATTCCCCGACCGTGTGGCTTAAAACCAGGAGATATCAGGTGTATAAAATAAATCTTTATTAGAAGTATTACCCATAAGATTTTTGTCTGTATTTCTCAGCAGCCGCAGATTGTTCACTGACTGGTCGCTCGCTCTCTGTTCTCTCGTTCTGTGATGCTTTGGGAGTTCTGCTTTTTGCAGCATCACATTTTCATACGGCATCCAGCGTTACAGTCAGACGCGCCGGAGAGACAGAGGTCTAGAAGTTTGCTTTGATCTTACATAACGTCTGATGTTCACAATCCGTCTCATCTCCATTTACTGAGTTTAATGTTGGGCTGCAAATAAGCAAGATGACGACTTCCTGCGTGAAACACGGCTTTCATGTCAAAATTGGAGTCCATTATAGAGGAGAATGGAAGAATGCTACTTATTGTGACTGTTAAAAACGCAGGAATATATATTTATACATTGGCCCACAGAAAAGTAGCCTGCCTCTTATTGGAGGGGCTCAGTCCCCTCCCACCCCTCTAGCGTTTTTTCGTCTGGCTGCATCGTGTCTCCTCATGTTTAAAGTTCCATCCATCTCATTATCTTATGCTTATTTCTCTACTAGGTTCACGGTGGGGTTCCCCATGCCCATCCAGGGAAGAACATCTCGGGCGCTGGGCAGATACATCCAGGACAGGGTGCCAATCCATTGCTGGGCACACACTCACTCACACACTATACAGGGCAATTTAGAGCATTCGATTTACCTGGAATCCATGGTTTTTGGACTGTGGGAGGAAACCCACGCGGACACAGGGAGAACATGGAAACTCCACCCAGATTTGGATTTAAACCGGGAAACCCCAGCGCTGAGAGGTGAACATGCTAACCACTAAGCCACCTAAGCCCACTTCTGGTTAGATGCCACACAGTATTTCATTGCTTTGTGCTTGTACATGTGTAATGACAACAAATTTCAATCTGATCTGAAATTCATTTAAGCACAAACTAGATTACTGTTTATCCTCCAAACTACATATTTCTTATATACATATTCCAGTGTGGTATAATATTTAAGCGGTAGCTCTCAATACAATCATTTTACAACACGATTAGATAAGTGACAGTGAGTTATACGTTGCTGATGAGACTTTTTGCTGCAAATCACTCATCAAATTAGCACGTTAAGCTTCTCTCTCTGTGTGTGATCAACAAGTCCTGATGGATCGGGTCTTCGTATAATTACAAAAGCTATAGATTTAAAGGTAGAATGCTACATGGTTTTAATAGATTACTCAAAGCTCTGATTTATCCTCAGGACCTTGATTGTTTTATGTTAAATTCTGCACAGGATGTGATGAATGTGGCGTGTCTGCATTGCTTTGAGTGTTTGTTCTGTTTGCTATTCACTAAGCTGAGTGTTATGTCATATTCAGGACATGTGTGGGTGTTCACTAGAGGTTGCAAAAACTCTCAAGGTTTTACATGTTCTTTTGTCAGTGGCTCCAGGCTAACGTTGTTCTGCTGTGCTTGGCGTGGCTTTCTGATTGCGGTGATGAGCGCAGAGATACATATTTGTGTCTGTGTGTGTGTGTGTGTGTGTGTGACGTTTTTTGGTGTGTTTTTTCACTTCGTACCTCCAGATGCATCACATGGCTCTCCTGGACTCGATCTGTTCTTTTCCTTTTTGCTTTCACTTTTAAGCGTTTTTCTGTCAAAGTCCTTTCAACACAGTTCCATTGTTCTTTCCCCTCCCATTCTCTTCATGACTTTCCCCAAGCGTCCTCGTCACACTTCCTCCATCCTATTACTGTTCCACTCTTGCAAGATAAGAGTTTGTTCTTGTGAAAGTGGTTATTAAGCTCCTCATGTAAGACAGACTTAATAGTGTTGGTTCATGTCTGAGTGGGCAGTTAGGTTGTCAGGCATTTCTTTTTGCTGATTGTGTGTACTTATGTGTTAGTATATGTGTGTCTTATCAGTCACCAAGCCTTATCTGTGTTTTAAATGATGGTGGTGTGCCCTATTTTGTATTCCTATGGTGTGTTCAGAATTATTTTTGGCATAAATGACAGACTTAAATAGTGTGTGAGAAAATATCATAAAAAATAAATCTATCATGTCTGTGTGGTTGTAAAAAAAAAAGAATATACATCCTATGTTTAACCAACTGTAAAATCATATTATCAACCCTTACCCTCAAACCTCTGTATACTGTGGTTATTTATACAGTTTGATCACTTGGGATTCCTTTAGAGATATACTATTCCTCTTACAGGTTGTGAAGGACTGATAGACAGACTTATCTATAGAAATATAAATGTTGCTTTTGAATATGTGTGTGTTTATGTATTTTATTTTTATTTTGATTGAATTATTTGTATTATTTTGTGTGTAGATAATATAAGGTTCTTGGTGTGTGTCGCACGGGTAGAGTAGAGAGGAGGATGCAAGGCACTTGGCGTCTAGCGATGGGTGCAAAGGTAGAGTGGAGGAGAGGACGCGAGGCCCATGGCATCTAGTGATTGGCGCATTGGTAGATTGGAGGGAAAGACGTGGGGCGCTTGCCGTCTAGCGATTGTTTCACGGGTAGAGTGGAGGAGAGGACGCAAGGCACATGGCATGTAGTGATTGGTGCATGGGTAGGGTGGCGGGGAGGACGCGGGGCTCTTGGCGTCTACTGATTGACGCACGGGTAGAGTGGAGATGAGGACGCAAGGCACATGGCGTGTAGTGATTGGTGCATGGGTTGAGTGGAGGGGAGGACGCGGGGTGCTTGGCATATAGCATTTGATGGTAGAGTGAAGGGGAAGATGTGGGGCGGCTAACATGAAGCCAACGCTGTAACGCAGGCTACGAGTTGCACGTCAACGGCAAAAAGGACATCTGACTAAATGTATCTGATCCCCCAGCACCGCTTTCCTTCCCAAAAGTAATTTAAGGAAGACTTAATTACAGAACGTTATCTCGCCAAATAAGCAAATCATTGAGTGACTTTAATAAAACAGGCCTGTAAAAATGCTCGTAGAACAGCTAACGGCTATTTTAAATATATGAACTCCAAATCCATCAGTCATTCAAAAACAATTGCCTTTCAACTTTCAAGTTGTATTTTTATATAACAGCACAAGTAATGCTTGCTGAAATTTCACCTGCTTTCAGAAATGTGAAGACTTGTGTGTCCTGGTCTATGTTAGAACACAGGTTGAGTTTCTGTTCTGTATTTGTAAGCAGTATGTACTTTGTGTCTGCTTTGTGTTTCTGTTCAGGTTCTAATTAATACGTGGGTTGTTCATGGAATGGCGTGGCATCTTGACATGGTCTCAGATGGGCTGCTTTAATTATTGTTATAACTGCTAATTCTCTGGCATATCTTCGTACATCAGTCATTCGATTTTTCTCACAACAGCGCAATTAGGCAAAAAATAAAATAATTTATTGAATGTAGTTCTGTGGCTGAAAATATTTTGTTGATGGGAAGGATTTATAGTGAATAGCCAGTTTGAGTTTATACTTCTCTACAAAGCAGAAAAACATCCCAAAAGCATGAAAGGAAACACATTCCGGCATTTTTTCCAGGTAATTTGTGGTATTGTATATTATGTAAGACATATAATTTATATTAACTGAACACTTAATAATCTACATTGAAAAGAAGTGGAAAATGTTTAACCGTATTTGCAGATAAAGAGAAGAATGTTACATTTCTCCATTCGGTATGTGATACAGCATCACGCTGTTTTACATAAAGAGCACGGGGACAACAAGGAGCAAGGCCATAGGTTCCATCCAGACAGTCTGGGTGGAATGTTAGCGCAGTTATACAGTCTGTAATTTTCTTTTAAGTAAAATTTAAATGCAAACATTAAATTACGTATTCATTCTTTTATTATTTTCCACTTAATTCTCTATGAGGGTCGCAGTGGGGTTCCCCATGCCCATCCAGGGTAAAACATCTCAGCAGCCAATTTATCTTAAATCCTCGTTTTTGGATTTTTGGACTGTGGGAGGAAACCGGAGAACCCGGAGGAAACCCACGCGAACACGGGGAGAACATGAAAGGAGATTAGGAGTGTTTCTTTGGCGTGAGTGATGATTAGCAAGTGATCCTACATTTTTATCCTAAAATAATACAATTGTGGGCGGCACGGTAGCTTAGTTAGCACATTCGATTCCCGGTTCGAATCTCAATCTGAGTGGAGTTTCCATGTTCTCCTTGTGTCCTCGTGAAGGGGGCACCAAGCCATCGCTGGGCACACACTTACTCACACATCCACACATTACACAGGGCACTCCAGAGCATTCAATTTACCTGGAATCCATGTTTTTGGACTGTGGGAGGAAACCGGAGAACCCGGAGAAAACCCACGCCGACACGGGGAGGACATGGAAACTCCACATGAATCGGGATCGAACCAGGAATCCCCAGCGCTGAAAGGCAAACGTGCTAACCACTAAGCCACCAGTTGGTCGGTTTAAAAATCATTAAAATGGTAATGATAATAGAAAATAGTTATTTACTGGTTTAAATATCGGACGATTAGCTGTGCACTATTTAATTAGTGAATAAAGTTTTATGGAAATTAGCCAGATATCTTGCTCAAAAATCTAGGAACATAACAAACTGTATAATGTATGTAAATCGAGAGTGGAATATGATTATGTTGTACTTAATTAAAGTCTGGAAATATAGAAAATGACAACAGGAACATAATAGACATTGTATAAGTAACGACAGATTGTACCTTTTGTAAAATACATGCAAAAAACTAGCTAGGCATTAAATGTAACTGTGGTACCTTTGATCCGGGCATTTAGGGGCCTTTTTCCCTCTTCGTGTTGCTAAAATCCTTTTGTCGGAAATTGACTTTGTTGCATTTCACACTTCACACTAAAAAAGATTGATACGGTCTACACTGCAGCCTGGTGGTCAAATCAGTAATTGAAAACAATAAAACGAATTCACTGATTCATTATCTTCCATGTAATCCTCTATGAGGGACACATGGGGGGGGAGAGGGGGGGTTTCCCCATGCCCATCCAGGGGAGAATGTCTCGAGCGCGGGGCGCCAATCTATCGCTGGGCACACACTCACTTATACACACAGACACACTATGGGGCAATTTAGAGCAGCCAATTTACCTTGAATCCTTGTTTTTGCACTGTGGGAGGAAACCAAAGAACCCGGAGGAAACGGGACACGGGGAGAACATGGTAACTCCAGCCAGATTGGGATTCAAACTGGGACTCCCCAGGGCTGAGAGGCGCTGTGAGAAGTCACCGTACAACCCGCAATTAAACTTGCGTACAGTATTTTCCTATTTCTGTCCTGAAAAATGCTTTTGAAATAATGCAAATAAAAAATAAAAAAAAGAAGTCCCCCAGGACAATTCATTTCGTCTTGATGAACAAATTTTCATACCTGTGTGTGTGTGTGTGTGTGTGGGGAGGGGGGGGGGGTGTTCGGTGGGTGTGTGTGGGTTGGTGACTGGGTGTGTGTTTGATGTACTTTGTATTTTATTCTTCTTCTTTACTGCCTGGCAGTTATCTAACCATTAAACAGTAGACCCCAGACCTCAGAAGAATAAAAATAGAGCACATGCACTAATGAGTGTTTCCCTGTTGGGGTGATCTAAAGCTCTACTTGCTCTAAATATTCTGTTTTGCTTTCCGCATTTTATATTAATCTTTTTCTTCCTTTTCATGGTAAATTTTCTTTTGCCCCGCTCTTGTCTGCTCCTTTCGTAGATAAGCTGGATGATGATCTGGAGATGACGATGGTGTGTCATCGTCCTGAAGGGCTTGATCAGCTGGAAGCTCAGACCAACTTCAGCAAAAAAGAACTGCAAGAGCTTTACAGAGGATTTAAAAATGTAAGAAATAAGACTTCAATTACAGCTGAATATCTGCATTTGTGATAAATAGTGAAGTACTATACTAAACTATAAGACTAACAGGGCGGCATGGTGGCTTAGCGATTAGCACATTCGCGTCTCCCGGTTCGAATCCCGATCTGAGTGGAGTTTACATGTTCTCTCTGTGGCTGCGTGGGTTTCTTCCAGGTAATCCGGTTTTATCCCACAAATCAAAAAACATTGATTTAAGGCAAATTGAATATTCTTAATTCCCCTTTATAGTGTTTGTGTGTGTGTGGCGGTGTGAGAGAGTGTGCCCAGCGATAGGTTGGGTGTATCTGCCCAGCGCCCGAGACGTTCTCCGTTGGAAGGGCATGGGGAACTCCACCGTGACCCTAGTACAGGATTAAGTGAAAGATAATGAATAAATGAATAAGACTAACAATCAATAACATTTTCCCTCAGTGTGTCAAATGATTTAAGCTTCATTCACAAATTTTTAAAGCAGTACAGTGGCTTAGTGGTTAGCACATTGGTTTGAATCCCAATCTGGGTGGACTTTCCATGTCCTCCCCGTGTCTGCGTGGGTTTCCTCCAGGTTCTCCGGTTTCCTCCCGCATTCCAAAAACATGGATTGAAGGTAAATTGAATACTCTAAATTGTGTAGTGTGTGTGTGACTGTGTAAGTGAGTGTGTACCCAGCGATGAATTGGCGCCCTGTCCTGGGTGTATCTGCCCAGTGCCCTAAAAATTCTTCCCTTGATGTCTCATAAAGGAATAAGCGGAAGATAATGAATGAATAAATGAATACCCAAATCTTTAATTTATGTGGAATCATTCAAATAACCATCCATCCATCTATTATCTTCCGCTTATTCCTCTACTAGGGTCGTGAGTGGGTTTCCCATGCCCTTCCAGTGGAGAACATCTTGGGCGCTGGGCAGATACACCCAGGACAGGGCGCCAGTCTGTCGCTGGGCACACACTCACTCAGTCACACACTATACGGGGAAATTTATAGCATTCACTTCACCTTGAATCCATGTTTTTGGGATGTGGGAGGAAACCCGAGAACCCGGAGAAAACCCATGCAGACACGGGGAGGACATGGAAACTCCACCCAGATCTGGATCCGAAGCGCTGAGAGGCAAACGTGCTAACCACTGAGCCACCATGCCGCCCTTCAAATCACTGAACCACTTAATTATTGATTCACTCATTTAAATAAAGTGAGATGAACAAGGAATATTTACTACTTATATTTGTGGCTAACAATTTTTATACATCTGAAATGTCAACTGCAGTACCAGAACCTCAAAATATGCTTTATAGTTACGTCCATCACTAAAGGAGATATTCTTACAGATTATTCTCAAACTTAGTCAACACATCCGTATATTAATATCACTGTTCTCAATCTCAATCTTACAATCTACTGTGTTAAGAAACTGTACAAGTTTCACATCCTCTGCAATCTTTACAGGAATGTCCTAGTGGGGTCGTCAATGAAGAAACATTTAAACAGATTTACTCACAGTTCTTTCCTCAGGGAGGTTCGTTTGCATTAACATTATACTCTGAAGTATAAAAACGGTATGTGCTGTTAAACAGAAAATTCTCTCTTTTTTTTTTTTTACAGATGCCAGTATGTATGCTCACTACCTGTTCAATACTTTCGACTCCGGCCAAAATGGATCTATTAAATTTGAGGTAATTATGACTACGTTCAGGTGGAAAAAACTTATTTTGAACATACTTTTATTAATATTTTTCTCAGTTTGGAAATCATGATTTCCATCCAGGTCAGTTATTTCTGTTTTTCTACCCTTCAGGATTTTGTGTCAGCTCTGTCCATCTTGTTACGGGGTTCTACACGGGAGATGCTGCAGTGGACGTTCAATCTATACGACATCAACAGAGATGGATACATCAACAAGGAGGTGTGTGTTTGAGAGTATGATGCGTGTGTGCTTACATTTACCAACGCTACATTAATCTGCAGCTGACCCATGTGTATTATATATGCTTATTTACAGGAGATGACCGACATTGTGAGAGCTATATATGATATGATGGGAAAATACACATACCCTGCTCTGAGGACAGACACCCCTAAACAGCATGTAGATGCTTTCTTTCAGGTCAGAAACACTTTAGAATACTAAATATATTATGTTTTTTGTTTTAAAAAGTTGTATTTACTGTATAGCATAAAGAAAGCTTGTTTCTACAAAGGCAACTCTTGGTTATTTAGAGAAAGGACCAAATTTTGCATTTATTTGGTTAATATAAATCTTTCAGAACCTGATTTCATGAAAATATTTTTTCATTTGACCTGGAAACTGGGCGGCACGGTGGCTTAGTGGCTCAGCGCAGGGGATTCCCGGTTCGAACCTTAATCTGGGTGGAGTTTCCATGTTCTCCCCCTGTCTGCGTGGGTTTTCTCCGGGTTCTTCGGTTTCCACATTCCAAAAACATGGGATACAAGGTAAATTGAATGCTCTAAATTGCCCTGTATAGCATGTACCTAGCGATGGATTGGCGCCCTGTCCTGGGTGTATCTGCCCAGCGCCCGAGACGTTCTCCCCTGGATGGGCGCGACCCCACCACTGCAACCTGGAGTTAGCAAGGACTGACAGACTGGAAGCTTGCATCATATTTAGGGGTTTAAGCACAAAGTGCTTAAAAGCCCTATTGTTTTTGCTCATATTTTTCTCATTATTATTCATTTTCTTGGGTAAAACACATTGGGCAGCCAAGACCGTAAGACAGACACAGACACCAAACCTGGTGGGTACGTGCAGCTGTTTTACATCTTCGCCGATAACAAAAAATCACACTGATTGGCCTATAATTGGCTTTATAGTGCGACCAATTGCATTTAGGCTTCTAACTTCTACCCCAAAACTTCCACAGATTCACACACCTTTTTTCTCCATACTCCCAGACCCCAAACAAAGAACCTGACCAGCAACAATTTTTGCAAATTAATACAATATTCGTGAACTAGTCCTGTTTTCCAGTCCAACCCCAGGTACTTGGTATCAAACGATTCAGCAGAGCTGTTGGACTTTTTCATTTAGTCAGACAAATTACAAATTAATTCCTACGCCAAAATTTAATTGATCATTTATATATAAACATATATATAAAAATTTAGAACACAAAAACGCATCACTCTAAAATTCTGCAACTTCACACAAACATTTAGCATCAGTCCCTGAGCAGGCAGATTAAATTTGGTGCACTTGTGTCTTTTGGGGGGTTGTCTAACCGGACTTTTTCTAATAAGATGGGTTATTAGAAAGAGATGGGTTGAGTAAACATTCTGGAACATCCGAAATTGCGGCTATATTTAGTTTAGAATTTTCCTCTTTCTGTGCTGCCTACAGAGCATTATGAAATCTGTAAAACCATTTATTGTATGTTGTTTACTGTAGCGCTTTTTTAGTGCCGTTTTTGTTTCGATCTGCAGAAAATGGACAAAAACCGAGATGGCGTTGTAACTCTTGATGAATTTATTTTGTCCTGTCAAGAGGTAATTATTTTTTTTTACAACTTTTGCATGACTGCACTTTCAGATCAAAATGAGCCTGTTATGATATTTACATTTAGTCATTTAGCAGATGCGTTTAGCACAATCTCTCCAACTGACTCTGTCTGTAATCTTGGGTTTCCATCTGACAATCATCTTAAACTTTCAAGAAAACTGTCCGTTCCTGCAGATTCATTCTGTAGAACATCAGGTACATAAAACCTTTCCTAACAGAACAGGCTACTCAGCTGCTGGTCCAAGCCCTTATCCTATACCGGCTCCATTATTGTAACGCTCTGCTTGCTGGTCTTCCAACTTTACCAATCAGACCTCTACAACTGGTTCAAAATTCCGCAGCCTGCAGCGTGTTTAACCAGCCAAAGCGAACTCATGTCACTCCATTGGCTTTCTGTAGCTGCTGCATTCAGTACAAGCAACTGACCCTGGCCTTTACTAAATACACTCTTGACTCGTTCACTGCGCTCTGGTGATGAATGTCACCTGGTGATTCCAACTCACCGAGCCGCTAATTCTCACTCCATTTCATTCAGCACTGTTAAATGGTGGAACGACGTTCCCAACAACATCCGGAAGGCTGAGTCACTCAACATTTTCAGGAAACTTCCCAAAACACATCTCGTCCACATTGAGTAATGCGCAGGGTTGATGGTACTGCATTTTAGCTGGTTTTTCTTAAAACTACTGACTGATTTTCTCTCATTTGTAGGTTGCTTTGGATAAAAGTATCTGCTGAATGACTAAATGTAAATGTACAAACGAGAGAAGGTTAGCTTTTATTGACTCTAAAGTAATTTCCTATGAATTGCCCATGACCTCTGAGTTTAATGCAATGCTGTTTTTTCTAATAAACAGTGGAATTGACAGGACATCTTATATGTCCACATGCCAATACCAATATTTTCCCTGATAGAGTATTACATAAAAAAGATTACTCCAAATTGTTAATTGTAGATCATTTGTGCGCACGTCGCCCTCTAGTGGCATGTGTACTACAAACTAACCGTGTTTATGCAATGCTTTCCTTTTCCAACGCTCATATCAATATCAATCAAGACTGTATTTTAATACTACCATAAAGAATAAACAGCATTGAATGCAATTCTGTGTAAACAAAGAACCTATAACTGTTCAAGCTTCAAATCCAGATATAAATAATATATGTATGTAACAGGTATAAGTACATTAATCTTTCTTATGAGACAGCTTGACAGTAAGAAACAATGTAAAGGATGGGTTCATATATCGTTAAGCGTGTGCACTTTATTGTTGTATCTGATATATAGTAGGTAACTGCATTTCATTGTTTTCACCGTGCCCATTTTTTATATTTTGTCAACCCAACAGTACCATATAACAAAATGTCTGGTAATTGTGTCTGAGTATATTTTACTTTTCTCTACCCTCACTGTCTACAGGATGACAACATCATGAGATCTTTGCAGCTATTTGAGAATGTCATTTAAAAGCACATTCGAGCGGAATGATGGAACTGAACAGATTCAAACATGGAAAGAATGGACAAAGAAATGGATTACCTCTTAGAAGATGCAACTGCCCTGTTCCTATCGAGAGAAGAAGATACTTATAATTTTTTTTACCTTGGGGATCCTCTTGCACTTACTGTAGCTGGGCAGTGGTATACCGCTCTGCATACCAACATCCTGTTACAATGGCTGTGTTTAAATTGTTGAGGTTTGATCCAGGAAACCTGCCTGTTACGTGATCCAAGCCTTGATGCTTGGTCTTGTCATAGTCCTTTGTGTTTTTTGTTGTAAATGGTCGATTACAGTCTCAAATATAAAATAATACAGTATTATACAATATATATATATTCTATTAGCACAATGTATTGAAACTCCTACACATCTTATTAACATTCCATTATAATATTCCTCTCCCAGGATTTTGGAATGTGCCTGTGTTTACTTTTGCCCCTTAATCAAAATGAGAATTTGTGAGGTCTGACACTGATGTTGGATAAGAGAGCCTGGCGCTTATCCCCAAGGGTGTAACATAACAGCTCTGGGCAGGCCAGTCAAGTTCTAAATTTTCCCCAGCCATGCCTTTATGAACAGACAGAAACGATTCCCACAAAGTTTTTTATTTGTGACTGACTTGGTTCAAAATGCTGCATATCACATTTCTTCTGCATCACAAGGGTGTACGTAGCCAAGCTCGTGCTTTACAAGGCTCCGCCAGCATGGCCTTCTTGTTTAAAGATAAAACCGATTTTTGTGTTTTTGTTGTCTGATTGTACAGTATTTGCACTTCTGTATTAACGTGTAGTCATGTGTTAGTGCCTGTATATCGGTCCGGTCACCTTTGTACATATGTTTTGTAGCACCGTGCGTTTTTTACTGTATATTATCAAGCCACATTATTTAAGTCGAATGAACTGTACACATTGTTCATTGTAAAGAAACTGTGAATTACCAAAACGTATTATTGCTCAATAATCATATAGCCATACATCCACCCACTGTGACATAAATCAAAACAGAAACAAAAGTCATGGTATTGGACTGGGGGTGCTATTTTTGAGATTGTCTTTGTCAAGACTAAAAGAAAGGAGAGAGTAAAATGAGGATGTGTAAGCCATTTTATGATTCAGCAGCAGCTGCATTTGTAAACTATTACATTTTACTTATATTGCAGAAGTAGCTAGCAGGGCTATTCAATCAGTGTCTGATGGGTCAGATCCAAGTTACTATTTTGTTATTTTATTGAAATTCAAACATTGCATTTTACTATATTAATAGTCTTTTAAACAGACACTTTATACGATATACATTTTTTAAAAATCATTCATTGCCTTTTGCTGCTTGCTAAACTTTTAAAGTTAATGTATCAATCATATTAAACTTCAAATTTTTTGGTTTTGATTACATATTTTTTAGTGTTTATCTACTCAGACATCCTCAAATCCAAGTCTACTATGGGTTTTCTGTTAAAACATTATGCAAATACAACTACAGGCATAGTGGGTGCTTCAGCGCATGTTTTCTGTTTATGTGAGTAAAATGTTTTTAAGCCATTATTCTATTATTAATTAAAAGTGTCAGTATGTTTCTGATGCATTTGGAGCTAACTCAGTTCATTCATTCATTATCTTCGCTTTATCCTCTACTAGGGTCAGGGGTATGTATTATGAGCTACTTGGATTTTAGTGATTATTTAAAGACTTTCCAAAAATGAATGTATACATAAATCTTGTAGATTATTTTACAGAGAGGGGATAATATATGAGAAAATACCTAAAAATTAAAAGTGAAAATGATGTTGGTTATTTCAAATACACTGAAAGAAAAAAACGGCTCTGTGGTGGTTGAATCATCTGTGGAAATTATTCCCTACACTCCCTGAACCACCGTGTCCCAATTTAAGATGATAGACATTATCCAAGTTGACTTTAAACATTCATCCATTATCTTCCACTTAGTTTTCTCCTGGGGTCGCGGTGGGGTTTCCCATGCCCATCCAGGAGAGAACATCTCGGGCGCTGGGCAGATACACCCAGGACATGGCGCCAATCTATTACTGGGCACACACTTTTTGAGTATATATCCTGACTAGGCCTTTTAATTTTAGCCAGACAGAAATTTTGTATTCAGTACTCCTATTTGTTAAAAGTCACATGCGCTTCAAACGCAATCCATCCAAACTGCATCCATTTACAAACTAAAAAGTATATTGTCTTTTTATACTGCAGGCAAGTAGGTTTTGATTCTGTATTCTACATTAAATTTATAATAAAACTAGTGTCTAAACCCTTGAAAAGTTATGAAATTAAGCCTAATAGGAATGCTTTGTGTTTGATCGACTGAGTGTTCGTTCATAGATCTACACACTGTGACAAAAATCAGCAGAATGAGGAAGCACCTCTACCACCATATGCACCTTTCCATACATCTTTGTCAAATACAATCATTTAAATGATGAATTGTGAACAGCTGATGCATTAATCAGTTGTGTTGGCTTTGAGATTGTTTCTTTTTTTACATTTTTGATTGCACAATAGATGTGAGTGAACAAATGAACAAAGAACGAAGCAGACAGATACAGGAAACATTTGTTGCTGTACAAAATGATATTTAACAATAAAAACTTTCAAAAACAATACTGGATGTGTGTGTACATATTACTCCCATTCATCTCACATATGCAGGAAAACCTTTATCAAGACATTACAGATATACTGATCAATATTTTTACATTCGTTTAGTTTTTTACTTTTGCTTGAAGTTTATACACTGAACATAAAATGCTTAGACATAATTATTTTAGTCTATGCAAAAAAAAAAAAAACCTTTAAAGGCCTCTTCAGACAAGATAAAATTTGTACTTGCATTTATGTAATTTGCGGAAGAAGAAAAAATCCTCTGTAAATTCTTAATTTCTTTATGAGTCCAGAGATTTTTGCAATCGCAGGCGTGGCAGAGAATTGAATTCATCGGAAGCACTTCTTTGGCATGAGTGACAATTAGCAGACCCTACAGTTTTATCCTAAATTAATAAAATTGTGGGTGGCACAATAAGCTAAACCTGGCTTAGTGGTTAGCGCATTCGCCTCTCAGCACTGAGTTGCCATGTTCTCCCCGTGTCCGCGTGGGTTTCCTCTGGGTTTTCTCCAGTTTTCTCCCACAGTCCAAAAATATGGATTCAATGTATATTGAATGCTTCAAATTGTCCCGTATAATGTGTGTTTGTGTGTGTGACTGAGTGTGTGCCCTGCAATACAGTAGATTGGTGCCCTGTCCTGGGTGTGTCTACCCGAAACGTTCCCACCACAACCCTAGTAGAGGATTAAAGTGGAAAATAATAAAAGAATGAATGAATGGATAGTAAAATCGTCAACACTTTGGAGTTAACGAGGGTCTGCTTAAATTTCTGCTTAAACCTAAAAAGGGGAAAATCTCAGAACTCCTTAACTTCACACTTGATCCCCTTTAAGCTTGAGCTTGGACCTTGATACCTCCAGGAGAAGCTGATAAGCTGACCTGAGACACCGTGCGGGGACATGCAGATGGAGGAGCTCAGAGAGATAAGGCAAGTCGAGTCCATTTAAAAATTTAAAAACAAATAAAAGAATCTTAAAATGCACTGTAAAATGCACAGGCATCCCGTGGAGGGAGACCAGAATAGGAGTTATATAGAGGAGTTATTTCTCGTATGTACTCCTGTTAGAAGACGGGCAAAGAAACGAAGGAACGACAAAAAGCTTCAGCAGTCTCGAATAAAGAGTGCTGTGACCCCCTTTGGTTGATAAGCCAGGAGCTAAAGTGTGAGGTGAACTGCCAGATTCAAATCAAGTATTTTATTAAAAAATTAAATAACAGCTTTTATTTTGAAAAAGGAAATCAGACCTTCTTCAAGCATGAACAAGATGGAGTACATTTTATGTGACTGTTAAGACATGTTGGGAATGCTGCAGTGTGTTTGAAAATCTGTTTGAGTTCCTTTTTTTAATAAATTGAAGTTTGTTATCAGTTTGGGAAAGATGATGAACTTACTGACTTACAGGGTAAGTTTTTAATGCAGTTTGTTTCAAAAACTTAGATGTTATTTAAAGTTTGTAACAGTTTTATTTAGTTTAAATATTATGTGTAGAAATTTGCATATACTTGTGTTTATTTTATTCTGTAAAATTGTTCAGCCTACAACTAACCTGAGTTTTGACAGATGAAAAATTGTGATGGAATTAAAATAAATTAAAAAATAAAACAAAATAAAATCAAACAGCCAGATCAAGTAATGGGCAGGGTTGATGGTATGGCTGTATAGCTGTTTTCCAAAAACTACTGACTTGTGTAAGTCGCTTTGGATAAAAGCGTCTGCTGAATAACAATTTAAATGTAAAGGTAAAAAGTTACCTTGTTATATTGTACTCATAACATCTGGAAGCAACAAAACAAATGAGTTGAAATTATTCTGATGTCGTCATTATTGATTAATTTGATAAAGACTCTACTAGGGATGTGGTGGGGTTCCCCATGACCATCTAAGGGAGAACGTCTCGGGCGCTAGGCCAATACACCCAGGACAGGGTGCCAATCTCTCACAGGGAACACACTCACACACAAAAACATACTATACGGGGCAATTTAGAGCATTCCATTTACCTGGAATCCATGTTTTTGGACTGTGGGAGTAAACGAGCACGGGGAGGACATGGAAACTCCACCCAAATCGGGATTTGAGCCAGATCGGGATTCAACCCACTAAGCCACCCTGCCAACCTGATACAGACATGTCCCTAAAATAATAATAATAAGAGAGAAAATGCATATAAGCATTTAATTTTATTTGATTTGTAACTGGAATCAAAACAAACTAAACAAAAAGGTGTAAAGGAATTTTGTGATATTCTCTGTAACCCTGCAAAAATCCAAGGCCTCTTTTTAAATTTGGCTGACCCTAAGCTGACCCTCGTTAACTTCTTAAACACCATTAGAATTTATCTATGTCTGGAAAAAAAGGACTAAATGTGCTAATGGAAAACTTCTGGCTTTAATATTTTGTGTCAAGGTTTTGCACCAAAATAACAATTCACAAATATCGGAACATGTCCCATGAATTACCTTTTTTAAAATAAAGCAAATCTATCATATTTTTTTTATCATCAATAGGCCAATTACCAAACTCAGCACATTGTGTGGTGTGCAAAATGTGTGGCTTGTTCAAAAGTCATAGCGTAAATTAAATGTGAGGTGCTGGAGCAGTGAATTATGAATACTTAATATTATTTATCTTTATAAGCTAAAATCAACAAGAAAATCTGAATCAGGATGTATAAAATGAGAAGTAATTTAAGTAAGTGTTCAATCTATGCAAAAGATTATAGAAATGTGTACATAATTACTTTGGGATACAAAAGCAGAAATGCTAATCTTTTTACACAGTAAAGTTAAACTATTAGTTGTTGTCTGGTAAAAGGGTAAGTATACTAAATGGGGAAAGTAAATCTTTTGGTTTTTCATTTGAGAAGCTGTGTAACATCAACAGTCACATTCATTTTCCACACAGTCATAGTGCCAGGATGCCTAATTTTACTGCTTTTTATCAGCCGGACTAATGTGTCTGAAAAAAAAAAAAGCGTGTTAGAATTAATAAAAACCCAGCGATGTACCAAACTGAAGTCTGGGAGCATTTTTAAATACAATTTTCCCACACACACTTCACTGTCTAATATCTCTTTAGGCTCAAGAAGTATCAGTAAGTCATTTGGCTCCACCCATAACCTGATTACTCTTACAATAGATTCCCTGGGACAGAAATGACTTTGAAACACAAATATGGTTAAAGCAATGAACATCAGAGAAGACCTTTACACCTGTAAACACAATACCTTAATTTGTTATATTGCACTTATAACATCAGGAAGCAACAAAACAAATGAGTTTAAATCATTTTGATGTTCATTAGTAATTAATGAGATACAGATATATCACTAAAATAATGGGTTTTATGGTTATTTTGATGCACTAAATGCTAAAGTGGAAATTTATATATAAGTATTTAATGTAAATTTAGAAAACTTTTAAAACACCTTAAACAATGGTTTCTAACCTAACAGACGATACTGCCAACGAACAAATAAATACTTTGAAGTGGTAGCTTACTAGATCAATATTTTCGCTTCTGTGAGAGTGTTGAAAGCATCAAGCAATTGCCATCTGGCTGGAAATGTTTGTGTAGCAGTGAGATTTTGTTGCTTCAACAACACGACAACCTTATTGCAATGTGAACACCTACTGGCTTCCACATCTACAGTTCATTAATACTAACGTATTTCATAAAATACATTTCCACCATGAAATACTTTTTTTTTAACAACACACTCAACCATCATCACAACGCATGATTTAAAAATATCTGTTGGGTTATTATAGATGTATCTCTTGCTTAAACCACAAAACACTTCATAGTAGTATGTTGTACTGGTGTAGGAAGATGTGCACGGGGACACAGTCATGTTGGAAGAAAAAAAAAAGGTGGAACTGTTGAAAGCAAAGACTGTAGAAAATCCATGATTTGGATTTTAAGAGGTGTGTCCCAATGGGTGGCTTGGTGGCTTGGTGAATAGCACGTTGACCTCACAGCACTAGTGATTCCTGGTTCGAATTCCAATCTGGGTGGAGTTTCCATGTTCTCCCCGTGTCCGTGTGGGTTTTCTCCAGGTTTTCCGGTTTCTTCCCACAGTCCAAAAACATGGATTTAAGGTGAATCCACTGCTGTAAATTGTCGCCATAGGCTGTGTGTCCCAAGCCCGCTAGAGGGTGTGGATTGAGTCAGGAAGGGCATCCGGTGTTAAACACTTGGCCAGGTCTAATATGCAAGTTCACTGTGGGGAACTCTAAATAATAAAGAGTAAGAAAAAGAAGAAGGGATGTGTCCTAATATTTTGTTGGTCATTTAAACAAAACAGTTAATATCCAGTAAATGTCTGCAGACCATCAAGACAAAGCTTATTTTGTAAGTTCTTGTTTGATAATGACTGCTGTGCAGCTTCGTACATCAGCTTAGTTCCTTTAACCATACGTATTTACTGCTAATATTTCAGTTATGTTGCTAATTTCAGATAAGTGCAACATTTACCCATAAAGCATTGGGTTAATGGTAAATTCACAGACAATACTATGAGATAATCTGAGTCTGTCTTTACAATATGATTTAAATAATGCCGTTTTTAATGAGGCTCACTTGATTTGATACAAGTTTGTTCCTGCATTTCTTGCTCTTTATAATGTTGAAAAATCGTAGACTTTTTTTTGTTCAATCTCGAGCCATTGCTGTAATTTTAAGCCAAAGAAGTTGCAGTGACCATTTTGCTTGGTTTGTCCTGAACCCATGGCTGCAGGTTCTGCAGGGCATAAAGGGAGGAGTTATGAACACACAGAGGATCCACTGGCACTGACTCACTGATGGACTTCTGAAGAGCATCAGCCTGCAGTTGCAGTAGCATCCGATTGGCCTGCTGGCGCTCAGCTTCTCTTTCTTCAGCAGTCTGTCTCCTAAAAAACAAGTACAAATTACAAGTAATAAAACAGCTTTAGTCGGCATTATGGTGTTGGAGCAGGAATATGAGTTTCCTTATAAGTAAACACTTTTAATAACATGTAAGCAAATCTTATAATTAAAAAAAAATCAGCAATATTTGCAAAGAGCACAGATTATCACTCATGTAAATGCAGCGTTAAATGGTCTTAATGCAGAAACTTACAAAGGACACCAGCTATTATTAGCACAACAGTCACCAGTGCATAACAATTAAAGCAAAACAGATTTTTGGGGTTTGTGTGTACCTGAAGGAAACTAACACAGCTCCGGTAAAAACATTAGAGTTATAAATTGTAATATAAACTGCTTTACTACAGTGTGGTGCGTTTTTTAATAGTTTGGACGGTTATTTTTGCTTAAAATATTATTATTCTGTCAGTGACATAAGACCAGGTATCATGTAACATAAAAAACATGTATCGAATTGTCTTATTTTACCAAAAAAGTATATTTGAATTTAGTAGCTCAAAACAAATCATTACTAGATTGTTTCAACTACCTAAAACTTTAGTCATAGACTATACCCATGTATAAATAATTTAAAAAATAGCAGGAACACTTAAACAACCCAATGTAACTCCAGGCGAACCACTTCTGTAAAATCGACCTGTCCAGTTAGGAAGCTACACTGATTGTTGAAATATTTTGTTCATTGAGATCTAGGATGTGTAATTTTAGTGATCCCTTTATTTTTTTGAGTAGTGTATTTAATATAATTATGGGGTGGCATGGTGGCTTGTTGGTTAGGACGTTCGCATCTCAGCGCTGGGGATACCCGGTTCAAATCCCAATCTGGATGGAGTTTCCATGTTCTCCATGCATCCGCGTGGTTGTCCATCAGGTTCTCCGATTTCTTCAGAGACACATCCCACAGTCCACAAACATGGATTCAAGGTAAATTAAATGCTTTACATTGCCCCATGTACTGTATGTTTGTGTGGCTGTGTGAGAGAGGATGCCCAGTGATAGGTTGATGCCCTATCCTGGGTGTATCTCCCCAGTACCCAAGACATTCTTGCCTGGATGGGCATGGGAAAGCCCCCCGTGACTCTCATAGAGGAATAAGCGGAAGAGAATTCATCCAAGGAGGAGGAATCTCCCACTGAGCCTTGGTCCTCCCTATGTTTCTTCTCAAAACACAACTTGGTCTCTTCATCTTGCTCTTTGGGGGTTGAGGCTCATACACTTTGAAGTTTTGAGATTTATATATATATATATAAATTTGTAATATTATTAATTTTAAACCTTTGCTGCTTTTTGTTCTTCTATAGGCCTTCAATTTTTTTGTTTAAACAATTTAACATAAATAGGTTAAACAATTAACAAAAAAGATGAACAATTACCAAGATTAAGCAATTTAAATCCAGAGTAATTTATATATTACATTTAGTCATTTAGCAGATGCTTTTGACCAAAGCGATTTACAAATGATAAACTTAATCCTCTACTAGGGTCGTGGGGGGATTCCCCATGCCCATCCAGGAGTGAATGTTTCATGGGAACCAATCCATTGCTGGGCACACACTCCCCCACACAGCCACACACAAACCATACGGGCAATTTAGAGCATTTAATGTACCTTACATTCATGTTTTTGGACTGTGGGAGGAAGCTGGAGAACCCAGAGGAAACCCACGGGGAGAACATGAAAAAACACCCAGATTGGGATTCGAAACGGGAATCCCCAGAGGTGAACATGCTAACCACTAAGCCACTGTGCCACCCCTGGTTGCTATTTTTTATTAATTCATTAATTATTTTGTATAGAACGTGCCTGTGGAAGAGGTTGGGGGCACATGCAAATGTACTTTGTCACAATGTAAAATGCACTATTTCAATAAATCACTTAAACTTCGAATAAGTTGGCACAAATGATTTACATTTGAATTCACAATGACTATTTTTAACAAAATGTATAGATTACAGATAACAACGTGCTTGATTTTTTTTTTTTATTATACATCAGAAATTTGTTTATTGTGTCTATTTAAAAAATCAGAATTGCGATTTTAAGCAAAGTGTTTAATAGCCGCATAAATTAAATCTCAGGAGCCTCTTACCTCCATTTAGTCCGGCGGTTCTGAAACCAGGTTTTGACCTGAGCGTCGGTCATTTTGAGGGTTTTGGCGAGAGCAGCCCGTTCTGCGCTGGCCAGATACTTTTGGCGATGGAACCTCTTTTCCAACTCGCAGATCTGCACCCGAGAAAACGAGGTCCGCGGCTTTTTCCGTTTGGGAGGAGTGCGGTTCTGATATGGATGTCCTATCCGGCGAGTGATGGGTAACGTGAGCAAAGCTGCAGGCAGATCAAAGCACAAATAATTCCGTCATTTCTGAGCAAAACGTCCCACGAAAGACATTCACACGAATAATCGACCAGATTTAACCCGAACACACAAAACAGCGCAATGGTTCTTGGCTATTTGTCCAATAAATAATTTATATTTGTAGAATAAATCCAATATAGTATAAATCCATATATATTTTTGAAGCATTTTTTAATATTATTAAACTTTGAGCCGCTCTTTGTTTCCATCGTAATCTATAGGGTGTAAAATGTTTAAAAAAATATAAAGTGGTTGGATCACATAAATATTTGGGATAGTTGAAAAAAGAATTATATATAGGCAATTTGAAAACAGACAAATTTAGCAGAGGCTTTTATCCAACTGGACTTTCAAATGTTGTGACAAACAACACAAGCAAAGAGGAAACAGCAGTATCCTCAGACCTAAGAATTATCCGATCTGGCTGCCATTTTTTTTATTATTTCTTTATCAAGTGCATGCAGAACAAAGAATTTTTGAGAAGTTTCTTAAAAAGTCTTGCACAACCTACTGTATGAACAGTGTTGGGAAGATCGTTCCACCATTTAGCCGTGATGAATATATACTCCAATATATTTATTATAGTAGTTTATGGATATTCAAACTTTTATTTAACTTTATTTGATACAAAGAATGCATTTTATCATAAAACTTTATTCAGTAGATGCTTTCATTTAAAGCGATTTACAAATGAACATAAGTCAGAAGTTAAGGAGAAACCAACCACACCTATCACCAAACCTGAGCGTCATCCGATTTTATTAATATTATTATTACTATTATTAAATCAAGTGTTATTATTAAAGTGGAGGAGCTGTGTTTTGAGAAGTTTCTTAAAATGCTAAAGGACTCACAAACAGTTAAGCTACACATTCATTATTATTTTCATTATTTTGTGTTTTTAAAACATTCATACCCACAATTTCGTTTAAATGCAAATCTTTTTAAATCTCTGTCCATGAACCACCGACTTAAACATTTACGTCAGGAAGTTTCGACCAATTAAAATGCTACTTTACAAAAACTACACTCTTATATAATTTTGGTTTTACACACTGTGATAATGAATAATTATTGTCTATAATGAGAGAGCTGACCGGCCGAACGCAAACACGCGTGTTTATTTCTGCCACAGAAATAAAATCTCAGAAAAATTCTTTGAATGGAATAGTGCCTCTAGGTGGAGCTATGCAAACCAACTGAAATGGGTCCAACTGTTAAAATGAAAATTGACATTTTTAGTCATGAAAACCATGTTCCTTTTGCACAATATCAGTACTGTGCTTACTGTTGTGAAAATAATTTTCGCTTACCTTTAATTTTATTTACTGACATCGCCCTAAAATAAAGCCTAGTTCACATTTCGATTAATCCAAACGTAAACATAAACCCAAGCAAAATAATTAACACACTATACAAAAATGTACAATAGGCTAACAATAGCAACAACACAAGCAACAATATAATCATGACAACTATGTATTTGATTTTTTTTGTCTTACAAGCTTATTGACTAATACGTTTTGTGTGTGTTTTTAACGGAAAGATTGTGTGATCAACACACAATCACCCATAATGAAGAGGCCTAATAAAACAAGATAATCCTTTATTGTCCCACTATGGGGGAAATTCAGTTGTTACAGCAGCTGGGGGACAGTTAGTGGGGATATTTAGTAAGATAAAAGTCAAAAATAGGATATATATATATATATTATTAATAGTATTAGGAGTCAAGATATAGATACACGGTATATACAGTATGACATTACAATACAGCACAACGGTGACAAAAAAAATCAGTATGTACATTCTATTTGCACAATGTTGTTCCTGAATTTCACACTACACATAATAGAATGTACATCACAAATTATTGCAGATAAAATAAATTTTATTGCACAGTGCTATTGTTAGTTGGTGTATTTTTTTAATACCTACTATACTATATACAAGTTCTGACTTGTCCTGCTCTGTCCTGTCCATCCTGTCCTGCTTTGTCCTGGCTTTTCATGTTCTGTCTACCTGCCCTGTCCTGCAATGTCCTGACCTGACTTGTCCTGCTTTGTCCTCTCTTGCCGATCCTGTTCTGACTTGTCCTGCACTGTCCTGCCATGTCCTGTCCTGCTTTGTCCTGTCTACTTGCCCTGTCCATATGTTCTGTCCTGCTTTGTCCTGTCTACCTGCCTTGTCCTGCTATGTCCTGACCTGACTTGTCCTGATTTGTCCTGTTCTGTCCTGACTTGTCCTCTCTTGCTGATCCTGTTCTGACTTGTCCTGCTTTGTCCTGTTCATCCTGTCCTGCTCTGTCCTGACTTGTCCTGTCTGGTCCTGCTTTGTCCTGTCCTGTCGATCCTGTCCTGCTCGGTTCTGTTATGAATGTTACCTGGCAGTCTGTCTTTGGCGAAGCGGCGGTGATTATCCACCCAGGGGAAACAGAGGGGCCCGAACCCCGGCGCCGTGCTCACCACAGGCGGCGCTATCGCGGTTCCCAGTGGCCTGTGCGCCGGCACCCGTATAACCCCGTGGTGTGCCAAAGTCCTACTAGGAAAGACCCCGCTGGTATCCTCCACAGAGACCGGGAAAGGTGAAAGAGGGGCGGCCAAAACCGTGAAGGGAGCCGGGGTGTCGTTTTCGGAAGCTTGCGTTCTCTCAGAGGAACCAAGAATTCGGTCGATACCGAACCGGATCTGCTCACGGCTCGGTTTAGATTCCTCCGGCCTTGGACTCTCTGCGTTTTCCATATTCCAAATGGGATGATTATAAAAACAAAGTTAAATCATATCACGCAAAAAATAAATCGAACCGTCTGCCCCGGATGCAAAGTCTGTCTGGCCATGTTCAGCTCTTGGAATTTTTGGATCCGGGTTCTGGGAATGCGACATGTTCCTTACATCAGTGCCGTGCGCTGTTCCGAGGAGCGCATTCCTGTCCAAACTGTCCCGTTTTCCCCCTTCATTAAAGCAAAGTCCCAAAACTAGAGTTTTCATTGGCTGCGGCCGTCAGTCCCTCGCCTTCCTATTGGCTGACAGAAATCAACGCTGTCTGAGTGGAGCTGAGTGTGAAGGTGTCAGTCTGCCGACGCTGACCATCAATATCATCCAACATTTAAAATTTACGGTCTCGTTTATGGATTGTCATCTATTGTAAGTGTACAGCACAATTGTATGCATTTGTCACATTTATAAAGATTCGTCGCAGCTGTGCACTAAACGTCCTCAGCCTGGAAGACGTCATTAACATCCGACCACAAATAAATTCTTAGATAACCCAGAGGCGTTCAATATCATTATTATTATTATTATTATTATTTTTATTCTTTTTCTTTTTATTGTTGTTGTTATAATTATTTAACTTGGATAAAACGCTTAGGCAGTCCACACCGTAGGTCCTACTGACACCAGGTGGGTGTTTTGGAGGTTAGGTGCGCATCTTCGCCGAAATTTCTCCAAAATTTATACACAATACTCATATTTCCCGCCAGACTCCCAGACCCCAACTCTTCAATTTAGACGCATACGCTATGGCCACTTTATTTTTTGTTTATTTGCAAAAAATTGTAAAACCTACTTTAAATGTACTTGGTATAAAAATAAAAACTCTGCAGAGCGTGCTCTTTAATCATTTTAAAAAATATTTGGACTTTTCCATGCCAAGTCATTATTCAAATGAATTAATAATTTATTGAATCATCTAAAAATGATTCATGATTCGCTTCACTCAGAATTTCTACAACTTCACACAAACATTCAGCATCAGTCGCTGAGGAGGCCGATTAAATTGGGTGCACTTATGTCTATAAGGGTGTTAGAACGGCTAGAATGTCTAACTGGACTTTTCAGTCATCCTGCTATATGCAAGTTCTAATTAATTCATAGTCTCCATGGAGATTTTAAACATTAGTAAACATTCTGGACCATCCGAAAATTCTGTTACCAAGCACACACACACACACACACACACACACACACACACACACACACACACACACAAAAGATAGTTTCCATTCATGCAGGCTGCTGTATTTAGTGGTTCATCACAACTACAAATGAACTTTATTATTATTATTATTTATTATTATTATTATTAGTGTTGTTGGTGTTGCATCTGAACAATTGTTGAATCATTATGCTGATCTGTCAGTTCAAATGAATCGTTTCCCCAGAAATAAATTCTTTAGACAAATGAGCCATTATTTATTTATCGATTCTAATGTCGTAACTGAAGAAGAACAAACTGTAAAACATGAACCCACTGTTCGTCATCTCTAAATGTGGCTACTTGAACTCAAACCATCGATTCTTGTCAAACATGACAAATATCGGAACGTCTTCTAACAGATGCTCTGTTACTTGCAGCCCAAACGGATCCTAACCTCCGTCGACAGGATAAAATTTAGACACAATCTGAAATGCAGATTCTCTTCTGCAGTCATTTTCTGCATCTTTGCTTGTAGACTTATTTCCTTTCGTTTACCCCGGAAAGGGGAAGGAAGGGGGCACTTAAGCACCATGCAGAACATCTGCTGAGCGCATGTCCGAATTTAAGGTGCAGCCTGTGAAAATCACATTATAAAAGAAACGATACTTTATCAACCATGAGTTTGTTCATTCATTCATTAATTGTTTTTCCTTTGAATCTGAACACTGCAGCTGTATCAGCTCATATGCGTTCACATTTAAATATATTTACATCTGTTTATCTGTAAATTTGTAAAAAGCATTAGGTTTGTTTTTAGGTTTTTGGTGGATTATTTGCCACTAGAGCCACAAATCCATGACATTTTACACATGTTGAGTTACCCAGTAACACAATAGGCACGTTGAAAAATAAGAGACATATTATTTAACATTACAAATTAAGTTGTAAAGTAAAAACATCTTTTAAGTGGACTTTTTCGTTATGATATAGATATATATATCACCGAACATACGTTTTTATTTAGATGATTAGTAATTTATTACGATGCTGCACAACAAATTTCTTCAAAAATCACACAATCATTTTAGTTGCCTACAATATCCTACCTTAAGAGGTGCGATATTTGCACTGTATGGTAACAATGTTTTGTTATTTGCATAACTTTTTTGGTCCTGAAGAATTACCTCGAAATGTCCGAAAATGATCCCTGTTGGTGTAGTGGAGTAAATTGTGTCTGGTGAAGCAATACTGAATCATCTTGTACTTTTTATTCTGACAGTGTGGACTCGGTTGACTGGCTTCTTTTTAATAGTTTGATAATTTAAAACTCAGTTATTACAATGGGCTTTTCTAAACTGGAATAACCCATATTTAAAATATTTTTAGCTTAATGAATTTGTAGCAATTTTTTTAATTTGGGGTAAGCACTGTTTATTTGTAAGACAAACGGAATGCATGTGGAAATAGTAAGAAAAAATTCAAAAGTAATTAAAAATGCTGTATTGACCGTTTGCAGAGAAAATGTCTATTTATGAGAAGTAAGAATTTTAAGAATATATAGAGAAAGAAACTACGCTCTGTCAATTTTAAAAACTCATGTATGGAAATATTTGACATGACTATGTCAAAAAAAATTGAGTGAAGTGAACTGTGAAGTTGTGGATCAGCATAACGGTCAATATTCAAATATTTGGGGGCAAATCTTATATCTCACTAATGTTTTTAAAAGTGAAGGTTTAAAGAAGTTACCAAGAAGTGCACATTAAAATTTAGAAGAGACACTGTTGCCTTTGAGTTTATAAAAACGAGAGGTTCTGATGACATTCTTAATTTTGAAATATTTCATAAAAGAAGAAAAGTTTTCAATTCTGAGGCTGGAGTCTTCTGCATCATGGATTTTCCAACTAGGTAAAATATAAAAGTTATCTGAAGATTTTTTACAGATAAAAAATGTCAGATATCTTATTTTTGTTTAGCCCTGATTATGTAGCTCCTCAGTAAACGTGTAATCAGTTTTAATATTCCTTATTAAGGTGGTGGTAATACTAAATTATTTAAGTAAAGTACCACAGAAGTTCTTTATTCATTCATAAAAAGTTGGTAAGACAAAAAAAAAAACAACTGTGAGCATAATCTTGGTCGGATGAAATCATTTTAATCTAATGATTTTACTTAATGAGTTACGTATACGTTCTTTAATAACATAAAATTCTTACTGCAAAGCTCGTATGTCATGCAACCGAAGTGTGAGCTGTATCAGGGTGCAGTGCAGATTAAATATGCAAATACGTCCCAGAGTTTATGGAATTCTCACACATTTTTCGTTTGGTAGCAAGAGGTAGGTAAGTCATTTAATATTTGATTAGTTCGATCAATTTTAAACCAATCACAAATCATACTGAGAGAGATCAAATGAGTAAGTGAAATATATGCCCACCCTGTGCCAGATTTGTTTTGTGGTCTTTCATGCATTGCTTCATTTTATCATTGAAAGTGTCCGAGGCGTGAATGATTTTTGGAAAAACAAATGTGATCAGTGGTCCAGCAGACTCTCTGGGAGTGATGCCGGCTTCCCAACATGCTCCTTTGGCCGCAGTTCTGCGCCATATGCTGTTCTCTCCATATAAAATGGGAAACAAGCGTTTCTAAATTCTCAAGTTGTATTTGTGAAGGCTTATTTTATTTCGGTCTGTTGATGTGTGTGTGTGTGTGTGTGTGTGTGTGTGTGTGTGTGTGTGTGTGTGTGTGTGTGTGTGTGTGTGTGTGT
>JAOUQT010274678.1:0-16954 GCA_025769995.1 Xyliphius kryptos | reverse complement strand
CACACACTACTGAGCCTCATTTTAACTTGTCTTGAGGAATTTCCACTGAAGTTGGATCAACCTGTCATTTGATTTTCTACTTTGATTTTGAGTAGGATTCCAAATCCAGACCTCCATGAGATACTAATTTTGATTTATATTTTGATCATTCTTGTTTTATTTTGATCTAAATGCATTCCACTATCTACTAAAAAAGATTTTCAACTAAAACAGTTTATTCATTAAGGTCAAGGATTTGTTATTTTAATGTTCCTTTTATTTTTTTGAGCGGTGTTTATTATTTTTTACATTTTTTTTTTAATATCAAGGGCATTATTTAATAAAGTTTTTGGTATGTTATTGTTGGTTGGTAATGGTTGTCTATCTTTAATATGTTAATTGATTATTATTATTATAATATAAGTAGTTTTATATTACTTTATATTAGTTTTATATTATTTATTTTAATGACGTATTTTAAATATGTTGTCTGACACCAATACATAACAAACCTGCCAAAGTTTGCAGTGTGTCTGAACTGTGCCTGGTAGGAATTAATGATCAATACCTTGAGGGAGGGCAAGTGGGTTCATAATTGGAGTGTCAGAAACAGCGTGAATGAGGCCTGCTGTATCTCATGTTTGAGCTGATCTCATTGCTCTTGTATGTGGGGTAGTGCTCACAGATGTGCAAATGCACCAAAAGCCCAGCGCTCTTATTAACAAAGCTCTCAGTGCTTCGGCCAGACGCGCAGGCTGAGGCATGCCTTAATTGCATCAGAATGTCCAAGCGTGCTGCATCCTTGTGTGGCCACCATTACACTTTCACGGCCAGTGCTCATGGGTGCTGCTGGTGAGTTTTTTTTACATTCAGAGCCTTATGGACTAAGACTGTCGCTCATGATAAAACCATCTTGAATTTGCCATGAGCAGACTATTACACAGGGGGAAAGTGGGGAGCAGGGCCTCTTCCTAAACCACTTATCAGACTCCTATTTGCGTGTTCTCATGCGAGTGTCTGCCAATTAATGGCCTTAAAACATGTCCTTCTTTCTAAATTAGCTCATTTTCCATGTGAGAGGAGCCTTAATTGTATGTCTATTATTTCATATTATGGGAAGGAAAGGATCTGAGTTATGATTCCACACGCAAGACAGACAAGAAGACAGCAAGAGTTCAGCTCCTACCAAAAACAGAAAACGGTGATGTGACATCAGAGTGGGGTTCGGTAACCCGGAAACGATTACAGCCAGTTACTAACCATTATGGCCCCAGCATAGCTGCAAGGCATGCCTCTTTAAATAGGGGTTATATTATTTCACAAAAATTGCTTTACTCTTATATTCCCCTCAAAACCTCAAAAAAAAAAAATTGTGTAACTTTTTTATGAATCCTGTATTCATAGTGCTTTATAAAGTATTTATAATGCTTTAAAACTCTTGTCTTAAGCCTATTCTTACAAATAAAGTGTAGGAATATGCATTTAGGCTGTATATCACAAAGCGACATAATGCATTATATGATGTATGCATTTTATGCATTTTCTGCTATATTTCATATGCTGCTAAATTTATATGTTATATTTCATGTATTGCAGTGGTTATTTGCTGCCATGTTTATATTTATATTTGTGTATTTATATAGATGTATATATTGTATTTTCTATATGTATATCTTATATTCTACTTTTTCTTAAAACAAGTCCTAACTTTAATAGAACTGGGTTAAACTGGGTCCGTGGGCCATAATTTTGTCTTTGTCACGTGCCACATGCGATGAAAATGAAAATAAAGCCTCCTTGAATATTTGACCCATTAATTAACTTATTACCGAGCTCAGTGTAATAAAGCTTTATAACACGTGTTAAATAAATTACTTATCTTAAATGCCTTTATATATGCTTTAAACTGTTTATAAAAACGTATAAGCTCTCTTTATAGGCATAAACTGTTAATAGTATTATATTCGAACATTATAACTTAGAAAGGCTTGCAAAGGCTCTTTTTTAAGTTGGATAAAGTGAAGTCATCATATTAAGTAAGAAAGCCAAAGAATTCAAAGTTTATGTTCAGCTGTCTTATAAAGCCCTATGTCATATTTAGCACTTTATGAACATCTATGTAGAGGTTAATGACAAAGCATAATATAAGCATTATGAATGCACTTTTAATACATTAGGAATATTGTATTGATAGAAAGTGTTACCATATTTTTTATGATCACTGACTTTATACTGTAACAATTTTTTACTGTAGAAACGCCATGCCCATTGTGGTCTACTGTAGAATTTCAGGTTCGACTGATACTGTTATTAAAATGCTTTTTAACTGTCGTTTGGCAGTTGACTGCTCTTATTCAGGTTGGCTTTTCCCCTCATTTTAAGCCACATATAAAATGACCACCATGTATACAATACCATTATCAGAAAAAGAAGTGATGTATTTAGACAACCTAAGAGGCTTTAACATTCAAAATGGTATATGCTACGTATTAAAATGTCCCTGAAAAGACATTGTGTTCCACGTTTAATAGCCGAATGGTTTTCCATTGATGGTCTTTAAACATCTAATGACCCCTATTCATGTACGTTGTTGCAAAGCCCTTCGCACTGCATTGTGATCACATCCTTTTGACATGAATAAACACCTACAATCTCAACCTTTTAGATCTCTGTAAACAGCGCAGACAACAGATGAAACAAATTTAGGTCTGGGGCTTACGAATGCAAACATCTGTTTTTTTTACCCATACATCTGCAACCAACCACTTTCTAAGTAAGCAATCTCACTGTCCATAAGGAAACACTTCTTACTGGCTAACTTCAGGCTGAAGGCAAAATTAAAGGCGGTTAACATGAATTATTCTGGATAACTAAGCATTTTGGTAAGCAAAGCAGAACAGGTTAAATAAGGACAATAAAAGTTAGTTTATTTTTAAATAGAGTAAGTATTGGGTTCTTTAATGCAGGGGATCAGATTCACATTTGACTTTACTATAATCAAAATCACAATACATAATTTTCAAACATTTCACAAATGATAACCACTAAAGACAGTAAATGAATTACATTAAATATCACTAAACAAACTAAACATAAACTACGATGTAGTTAAGCACTAATTATATGCATTGATTATAAAACGGATAGTTCCAGTCCTCAAATCTGATTGGATGAACTGCTTGACCAGACGTGACATAAAGCAATAAAGCACAAGAGGGCATGCATTATTGTATATAAACCACTAAAATCACTAATAAACTGGCCTTCCGTGATATCCAATCCGTTTTTTCAAATGAACCCTGACCGCAAGTAAAAAATTTCTGGTTTCTTTAACAATTAAATACAGCCACCTAATTACTTGCATCAGGGTTCATTAAAAAAACGGACTCGATTATGTAACAAAACATGAGTTTATTAGCAATTTTGCTTTCAGTCAAAGCATTTATGAATGAAACATTGTTTTTTGTGTTCTTGTGTACTCCGCTTGTGCCTAATAACCCGTTTTATAATAATGCAATAAATCACTGGAAAGAGGTGTTATTAGGCAGGATGTGCAAACATACTTCCAGGGAATAATGTTTCGGGTGCTGGGCAAATACACCCAGAATAGGGCGCCAATCCATCGCTAGGCACACACTCATTCACACACACACTTCATGAGGGCAAATTAATGCAGCTATTTTACCTTGGCTGTTGAACTGTGCAAGGAGGCCTGGGAACCTGGAGGAAAACCACCTCGACATGGGGACAACAACATGGAAACTACACCCAGATCAGGATTCAAACCTGGTGCTGAGAGGCGAACATACTAACCACAAAGTGACTCATTTGACTTCAATCCCAGAAGAGCTTTCTGCATTCTGATTGTCACTGGAAAACCAAGTTGGCATAAATCATCAGGAAAATTACCCGAATGACTGACTTTATGGCCCCTGATGTAATAAATTTAAATCAACCATGCTTTATAACTCTTCCTGTTACCTCTTTCCCGGTAACAAGGGATTCTTTTATGAGCTCCTATATCTACCACAAAATCATAAGAATACTACAGACTACACTTCAAATCTTCAGAACATGGAGGATTGTAGTCAGCTGGTTTTGGGAGTCTCCCAACTTCAATTACTCCGTTTACATATGGCAGTTCACGATGGAAATGACTTTTGAAAGACGTGACTTTGTTTCTGTGCAAAGCCACATGTTTATCCGGGTATTTAGATGAAACTCGATGCCATGCCACGCATCAGTAACTGTGTGGGATGGCTAGTTTTAAGAATTGTTTTAAGGCACACCCCAGAAAGCACCCGGCTAATCCAAAAGACTAAAAATGCAGGGGCATTAATTACAGCAACAACCTACTGCTACTAACGAGGACATAGTCAAGCAATTTTATATTCATTTAAGTTGCAGTATTCGGATTTGCTTTCTATGAATCCTGTATTCGCATTCATAAAGCTTTAAAATGTATTCAAAATGTTTTATAACACTTATCATAAGCCTTCATGTACTTAACTGTTTATGTTGACACACAAAAAGTGTTATAAAAATATGCTCTATGACTTTATAACCCAAAGTGACCTATTGCATTATAAATTAAATATTTTAAATGTTTATTGACTTATTGTGGAGCCCAGCGGCATACAGCTTTGTGTTTAAAGACTGCTTTATCTGAAAATGTAGCAAAGTCTTGTCATTAATGGCCTGTGAAAGAGATGCATAAATAGTAGTACATAATGACTATAAATGAAGATTATGAATGCTTTTTACAGACTTTAATTAAAATGTAATCATTTTGTATTAAGGAAGAATGTATTACAATTCATTATGTCAGTTATATATTATAAAGCTTTATGTCATAAAGCAGTAAGGTATGAGAGGGCGTGGCATTATTGTGTATAAATCACGCGAAAGAGGTGTTATTAGGCACGACGCGTTATGGAGAACAGTTACACCTATTTTCCATGATTTATTCACAATAATACACAATGTCGAGGGGTTCCCTATCCCCATTTAGGGTAGAACGTTTTGGGCGCTGTCAGATACACCCAAGACCGGGCGCCAATCCATCCCACTTACTCACACAGACTATATTGGGTAGTCAATTTAGAGCAGGCAATTTATCTTGAATCCATGTTTTTGGACTGTGGGAGGAAACCGGCGGAAACCCACAAAACATGGAAACTCCATCCAGATTGGGATTCGAACCAGGAATCCCCTGCGCTGAGAGGAGAACATGCTAACCAATTAGTCACTTTGCCGTCCTAACAAAGGCTTAGGAAAAACATTATAAAGTGTTATAAATACCTTTAAAGCTTTATGAATGCATTTATAATGGATTTAATGCCGGATTCATAGCTTAATATTCCGTCCAGATAATATGAGGAGACTGTATACTTTTCGTTGTGGGTGTCAAAAATAAACTTAATTTCTTCAAAAGTCTGGACAGAACTCCAACAGGAAATCACAGCGACACAGTCAGTTTGGTTTGGTATAGGCACAGAGGGCTTATGAAAAGGACCTTTGTTTGTACCACTTAGAAATCAAACTCATGGCCTTCACGGTGAGAGTCGGAAGCCAACACGCGGCTCCGAACAAATATCTAAATCATTAACGTTTTCTCTCTGCCTCCCAGCAGTGTGCCCTCTGAACCCAGAGGTCAAGCGGCTGTGAGCTTCCTGACCCCCATATTCTCTCTGAATATTTAAAGACTAGTTATGTCATCAAGAGCCCTGATATAGAACATGGCCTCATTTCAATGATGGCCAATCAGTCCAAAAGGCCCGGGGATGACCGTATCTTTCATGTGGGCTATTGAGAGGCATAATGACAGCACACAGAGGAAGCACAGGGCATTTAAGGTAGAATTATGTGGTCGCATGCCTGCTGGCTGTAATGTTTTGCCTAAATCCCCCAAACTTTCACTCTCCTTCATTCTCCTTTTGTCTCTCTCACTCTCTCTCTTTTCTACACACTCTCTCTCTCCCTTGTATTGAGTTTAGGTTATAGAGATGAATGAGGTGCACTCATAATAAAGACATCCTGGATGATGTGAGGCAGACCAGTTCTACTGACAAGGATTATTGCATTCTCCATTTTGCTGCATTTAATCTGTAATGTTTAAAGGAAAACATTTCAACCTGCTTACCACGAGGAGTCTCTCTCCATTCAGTCTAAACAATTAACTCTGTGATTGACACTCTGTTGCACAAAAAGTCTAAACCACTGACAATGAGATGCTTTTACACAGCTGAGGGGAATTAGTAGCTTTTCTTTATCATAGTAACACCAGACAGCAATTACAACAAAACTTTTAATAGTTCTAAATCTAAACAGTTGCTTTCACAAGTGTTCAAAACAATCCTCCCTTACAGCAATTGATTTTAGAAATTTCATTCTAAATTGTCATCGGAAAAAAACAGAACACAAATATTACTAATTTTTTTTTGGCTCGTCTCAGTCCAGCTCTAAAATCCTAAATTTTCTCTTGTTTATTACTAGAAGAATTCTAAAAAGTAGTGTTGTGCAATTGTTGAGTTTAATAGAGCAATAAATTACGAGAGGGTGGAGCATTATTGTGAATAAGTAACGGAAAAGAGGTGTTGTTAGGCATGGCATGTAGTGGAGTACAGTTACATCTCTTTGCAATGATTTAACAATAATAACAAACTAAAAATGACTAAAATACATAGTTTGATTCATAAATGTGTTTATTGAAATCAGAATCATTAATAATCTGCTCTTCAGTGACGTCTATTCCGGTTTTTAAAGTGAATGCTGATCACTAATTAACAGGATACAGGTTTGTCTAACAATCAAATACTGCCATCTACTGAACAAGTTACAGAACGCAGTTTATGAAAAATACAGTGGAAAAATAATGTATTGTATATCACGCATTGATAAGAATGTGAAGCACTCAGAGGTGTGTGTTATTGTTAATAATGTCACAGTTGGAGAAACGGCTCAGCCAATTAGATTTAAGAAGCGGAACTACACGTTAATGATAAATTAAACATTTTTCTTAACCAATGTGATATTCGGGTCTAAATTGACAACAGTATCCATTGGTCACAGAATTTGGTGTTGCACCTGTTTGAAGAAAGGGGGAGGGGGTGCTTTTAAATATTATTGTTAGATTTAGTGTTGATTTGGATAACAGATATGTTTGCTGGTCATTTATAGAAATAGGAAACAAATTTATTTTCTAAATACGGGACGGATGGCAACCTTAAGCACACATGCACTCCCCTTGGCCACGACATCTCGGGCACTGGGCAGATACACCCAGGACAGGATGCCAATCCATGGCTGGGCACAAACTCACTCGCATGGCTACATCGATGACCCCGACATTTGGCATACTCACTCGTCGGAACCCTGCGGAGGATTGTATACTCTTTACAAACATCAAGAAACAGCTCAAGCTGTCTTACCACGTCTATATGACTTAAGCAACAGCACCAGTGATTGGCTGAGAACATGATTATGGAAAGTTATATTTAGGTGATGTGGACGGTGTTTAGTTTTGGTGTTTTTTAGTTAGTTAAATAGTTTTTTTTTTTGTCTTCACCACCAAGAAGAAACCAGAAAATAATGTTTACCCCATTTACTGAAAACGTATACAGGAGCCCAAGCTAAAAGGGGGTAGTAATAAAATAATATAAAAAAAAAAAGTTTAAATATTTTTGTCCACCTCATATAATTTAAAAATGCAGTATCAGAGCTTAGAACTAATTTGCACACCTTAAAAATACATTTCCGTGGTCTGACTAATGGGACTCTCCACCCCACAGACATTATTATTAGCATTTTATTTTAAGGAAAGGCACTGTAAATGTAAACTATCCAAAACTAGGTAAAAACACATCATTATTACTGTCAAAGTTAAGCAGAATGTCAAGGTATAATTTGAAAAGGGATTTCTTCTCTTAACAATAACATATTAATTACGTAAAGGAACATGTCTGCCACTGGTCATAAATGTGAAAGATTTGTTTACTTATCTTGCAAGGCGGTTTAGCAAAGAATTAGTTTGCAAATGCATTTTGTACACAGTTAATTGCATTTGAAGTTGTAATTGGGTGATCTGAGGAGGCTGGCAGGTTTGCATGTTAAACATTTCTGAAGCAGTACCACACAGACGCATGTGAAAAATGAGTTGTGTCACCTTTCACAACCTGGAGCATGCGGCAGGCGCAAGGTGCCCGCTCACCAATCTGTGCTGCCTAACCTTTGCCCTTTAGAAGTGTAAATAATTAGGAGGGGGTGTTCTTTAAACTAAATTGCAGACTGAGAGGAAGCAGAGGTGACCTCAGGCCCCTGCATCTCCTCAGGTGCTTTGACAGGCATACTAATACCCCAGCTTTGGTTATTAGTGCACAATGCCTCCATTATGACTTTATTTAGGTCTTTATTTAACTCTGCTGTTTAATACCTGATGTCATTTTTGGACCCAATTTGATTAAATTAAATAATATTTATTTGGTGATGAGACTCATACAAAGTCTACAATTATTATTGGGAATTAATTTTTGTATGATATGTAATATATAAAACAAAACCAAGGTCCTATATTATGTATGAGCATTGGTGTTGCATAAGCAACAGCCTCATTTCCTCTTTGACTGTTAAAATGAATAAATAATAATCATAACCTACTCTCAGAAAGTTCCACTTAATAGGATTGGGGGGGGGGGTTCTCCATGCCCAACCCACAGAAAACATTTCAGGTGCTGTGCAGATAATCCCAGCACAGGGCACCAATCTACACACTATACAGTTCACAGGATTCCTTAAATCCATATTTTTGGACTATGGGAGGAAACTGGAGAAAACCCACACAGACAGATGGAGAACGTGAAAAGTCCACCCAGATGTACAGTATCTGCCTAATGCCCGAAACGTTCTCCCCTGGATGGTTATGGAGACCCCACTCGTGACTTTTGTGGAGGATAAAGCAGAAGATAATACAATAATGTTATGTTGTTTATAATGAAGTATTAATATTGTTTATGGTTATTATTGTTGCAAATATTGTTATTATAATAATAATTATCATTATATTAGTAATGTAGGTATCTTTATTGTTGTTACTATTGCTCCTATGTTGCTGATGTTAATATTATTTGAATGTGTAGTAGTATAGACAGTATATTGTTGTTTAATAGTGTTATAATAATTAATAATAAATAATTAATCCTAATAAGGATTATTATGATATTACTTTGTCTAAAGTGTAAGAGGAACCGTGCTCTTGTCATGGCTGGATTATCTAATATTAATAAAGAAATTAAACAAGTTTTCAAACAATGTCATAGAAAAAAATAAGTGCATCCTTTTTAAATATATGTTTCTGTATAAGAATATAAAACCTTCTAGTCATACAATTGGGTAAATACAAGCACAAATGAACAACTCATAAGTAATTACATATTATTTATTCATTTAACAAAAAAAGGGGGGGGGGGATCAAAAGGCTTAATTAAAAAAAGTCTCATGAATCAAAAGGCTGCAAAACACTGTCACTTCCTGATCAGCCACTAGAAAGCACCGGTGGGTGCCTATTTAAACACAGGCTGCATCTGCTGCACCAGTTTGTCATCTGTTATCAGTTGTGACTGTGTTTCATTGCTTTTAAATGCTCTTCCTTCTTTCAGTCCTGTCCTGTTCTGTTGTTTCCGTTGTCGGAGAAATGTTCTCTGAGGCGACACGAACCACTTTCCTTCCTTTTAAATTTGGCTCTTACTATGCGCTTCAAGCAATCCCCCTCAAACACTTTAGTCGCTTCAGCTAGTGCCCAAGATGCTCTCGCTCTGTGACAGTTTTTGTGTGTTTGTGTAGCATTCTTAATTTTAGCAAGAACCCGAGCTTCTTTCCCAGTTGTGTTTGTAAGTGTATGAGCTGTGAGTTTACTTCTTAACAACGCGCTCTGACAAACAGTTTAGCGCTGCAGCTCAGACGCATTCGTTCCATCTGCATGTGCTTGTGGATCAGTGTGCGGATGTCCATGTTCGCTTTGTGGGGCAAAGTTCTTTTTGTTTTGTTTTATATGTTTTCATTATATTCATAAACTAATTTTACACATATGTATGCTCAATTATTATTCAGTTGATTATTATCAGTGGATGTATAAGTGTATTATCAGCTTTATGGCTTCTGTACTCTGCACTTTCCTTCCCACTTTAACAGCAGCCTGATGTAAAAAACCTTAATATAATAATTGCTGTCCGAATTGATTTATGTCATTGCTTCAGATCATTAAAGTGTACAGGCATTTGTTTACCTGCAGCTCTCTTAAGGCCTGAACACTATTGCATTTTTCGGCATTCTGTTGTAAATTTGATTGTGTGCTTCAAATAATTGTTATATTGTATGTAACAGGTCTTGGTTTAGCTTACGTCGTTTGATGGATGACAGCACTTTTGGGTGTGCGACTGACTTTGATATTCAGTGGTGGTCAGTTGTTTTTTTAACTTAGCGTATTATTTTAAGTGTATTAACACATGAGTTTTTGTCATTAGTTGTCACTTGCTAAATACTGCACACGTATCCGGTTTTAATTTCCCTCTTCCAAAATATATAGAATTTTCTTTCCTGAATTTTTGTGGCCTCGTGTCATATGTGCCTCTAAAGGTTTTTCCACTTACGTATCACCCTGTTGATTAATAATTCAAAATTACAATCGTTTTGAAAAATATTGATTCATTTTTAGGTCCAATATTTTTCTTTAACTGGTTGTGCACCTGTTTACCTGGCAAACCCCCTTCACCGCTATATCCCTACCCATAGGTTAAAGTCATCAGTTTCTTAACTCTTAGTCATCCCCAGAATCAGGTTAAGCACTTACAGTGGACGGTCGATTATTCTGTGGACGGTGTGGCTGCCCCTTCACTCTTGTCCTTTCACGCTTCGTCAAGTATCATCCCTTAACGTATTCAAAACTCATTTAAAAACTTATTTGTTTAACCACTATTTTCACTCATCTTCTTCACTATGCACCCTCCCCCCCATTAGTATACAACATTTATCTGGGTCCGGTGTCGTGGGGGCAGTAACCTAAGCAAAAAAGCCCAAACATCCCTATCCCCATTTTCCTCTTCCAGCTTTTCAGAAGGCACACCAAGACGTTCCTAGTTAAACCAAGGGATATAATATTTTTACAAATTTACAAATATGTGAAGCAAAAAGCAAGTGTGTCCAACCTTTGTCCCTTTGGTACTTCAGTACTTAGAGAGGAAGAGAGAGCAACATGTTATATACAGTAACATGTTTATTGTTCACATTCATGTTTGCTCATAATTACAGAAACTTTCTCCTGACAGCGTTGGCTTTGATTGTAAACTGAACCAGCTGTACCTTCGCTTTGAGAACTATAACCTGACTGTACGTATAACAAAGTTCTCCTCTCATCTTTCTGCTGTGTAAATATGTCTGTGTTTTTAAATTTCGGATCCATTCACACCCTTCCAAAACAGGGCAGCTGATAATTTCAGCATTTCTGACACCTGGCCCACATTTTATTTTGCTCACCTGAAATGAGTTTCATTACATGTTGAGTAAACTGAATCACATTGTTCGTAGCTCGGTTAATAATGCCTGTCTGTCATACTACCACTAATAACCTGCATTATCTTATAAACGGATAACAATTGTTAGCCAAATAGACGTAAACTAAATGTTGGTGGTAAGGGAAAGTGCCCAGAGGGTGGGGTGGGGGCAGGGAGGTTGTGTAGGCTGTAAAGATGGAAAAACAAGGACTACATGCTCACCGTATCTCAGTTTTGCTATATTATTGCTGTTAGCAATTTTAGTAGCTAGTCTGTTTATTATAATGTTTTCGATGTGTTTATCCTCTCGAACCACTGCAATTTCCTCTGCCCAATATAAAATGAACAATAGACCAGCGATGACAACATTTGCCTTATGCTGGAACATAATTTGTGCATAGAATAAACACTACGGAACTACCAGCTGCACCAACAAGGTCTGTGTTTATAATAATGTGGCCAGTGAGTGTACTCTGTGTTTAAAAAAAACCCAAAACACAACTGCAGTTGTTGCACTTAGACCAACACATCACCGCCTACCATATCACTACTGTGTTAGTGTTACTGCTGCTCTGAGAACACCCCATTACTCAAACTGTATTAGGTCAGTGGAAGTGTATAGTGGTCCTAACATATTGATGGGCTAAAAGGAGGCGCCTAGAAATGTGGCTAATTACAGTCAGTAACTGTATACACACCAACAGTCTACGAAGCTTATAAAATGGTCAAGGAGCGGAAGTATAAGGTATATGTACCAAATTCACCGGATAACTGTTGACGATACAGATGTCTGTACATTACCCTGATGTACATATGTACACACATACACCACCATCCCAACAATACATTAAAAGACAATACAGCAATAATACATAATAAAAACTAGATGTCTTACCCTTTCTTCATTAAAATTTTTGGGAAGCAAAGCAGTGCTGAGGACACATTTAGTCAGATGTCTTCTTTGTTGTTGACGTGCAACTCGTAGCATGCGTTCTGACATTTATACTCTACAGCGTCTGTGCTTCAGCATTACGTGCTTTTTTTTTTGCTGCAATCTCTTCAGCCATTAGTAGATGCTTCTGATTAGAAGGCATGATACTGCGGCTCTGTATGGGCTGCTGGTAAATATCAGGTACAGTTAGGAAGTAGTGATTTTGGCACAGGCGCATCTTGTTCAGATCGTATTAGAGGGGTGGAGCCGCTCATAACATCCCTCGACTCTACACACATGCACACCAAGTGTATAATATTATAGACTAGCAAAACAGCTGCGCTTCGCACTGAAAGACGTTCTGCAACAAATAAGAAAGTTCATTATGGTGCCCATTTAAAAGATCGACGTGGTGGACGACAGTGGTATAATACATACATGGTTAGCACAAGGAAGCAGTGTACCAAATTTCGTGAAGATTGGGCAATAAGAAAGGAACTTCAACACTGTTAACAGTTATAACTTTTACAGGTAGAATTTCAAAATGAAACCTGCTTAACTTTTGTAAGTAAGTTGCAAGGAATGGGAATTCTAAATTTCAGCCTTTTACCTGCATGGGAAAATTAGTGATGAGTCTGTCAGTGGGTGAGGGCTTTGCCTTTTAATAGAAAAGATAGATACTTACACAAAAAATATAAATAAAAAAATATATATACAGTATACATTTCAGATACATAATCAGTGTGATCAAGTACTTTCCTGACATTTTAATCATATGGTTATCAAAGATTGGCAAACTTTCTTTCGTAAAAGTTGCGTACAAAAAAAACAAAAACAAAAAAAAAACCTGAACATTGTTTTGGTGTGTGTAAGTGGAACATTCTGTTAATTAGATTTGAACTGTGTCAGTTTGGTGCTTGTTTGTCTAAATATAATGCAGACTGATTTGCATCATTTAAATGATTACATCTAGGCAACCGTATTTGGACCGGTGACTTTTTTTATATAATGCATCATGCAGTAAACATGTAGTTGTACATAATTCAAAAAAAATCTTCAATGAGCTACATGAAGCTACAATAAAAGCAGATTTATGAAAACAATAAAGAAAAATTCTGAAAGAAAAAAAGAAATCGTCCCATCACATCTAACTCTGTTCTGTTAAATCCTAGCGACTAGGGTCACGGGGGGAACGATTTAGCCTCTGCGCAGATACACCCGGGACAGCACGGCAATCTATTGATGAGCACACTCTTACCGATCGCATACACACAGACAGACACACTATATAGGGACAATTTGGAGCAGCCAATTCACCTTCAATTCATGTTTTGTATACTGTGGGAGGAAACCGAAGGAAACAACGACAAAATAGGAACTCCACCCAAACTGGGATTCTCTGAGTAGCAAGTTTACCACAGTTTCTTCTTGTACCAATTTTGATTAACACTAACTGGCCACCCCAATAGAGCTGCAGTTTTGTAGATGCTCTGACATCCGTATCGCCATCAGAATTCAGCCCTTGTCAAAGTTGTTGAAATCCTCCTTCATTTAATTTATTTTTTACTTCCAACATTAACACTAAGGGATAAATGTTCACTTGCTGCCTTTTATATTCCACTCACTAACAGGTGCCACAACGTAGAGATAATCAGTGTTATTCACTTAACCTGTCAGTGGTCATAATCCTATACCCGGTCTGTGTATATACAAACCTGCGATGGACTGATGACCTGCTCCGGGTGTTTCCTAAAATTTTACTTATTAAACACTAAGTAAACATGACACTAATTAAGCTAAATGGCTAAGTAAATAAATGAATGATTGATTAAAATACTGACTGAATAAATAAATGAATAAGTGCAGTGGCAAAATACTGAAAAATTTTCAAATAGCACGTAACATGAAGCACTTTCGGTAAATGAAAGCAGATGTAGACGAGCCATAAAGTGTAAATTTTACTAGCTCCAGACATTTCAATCATCTCAACATGTAACTAATCTTTTTAACTGTCTCACGTTCTCACTATTAACTCATTTTTATCATAAAGATAATTACTTTCCACTTTAGAGTTGGAGATTTATTTTAGAAATAATCTCCATAATCATAAAACTTCAGTGTTTTATTCTAGGATGATTAAAAATATAGATAAAATGCATTTTTAACCCCTAAAAAGACTTGAAAATAGATTTAAATCACAAATTCTAGGACGAAGAGTGGGATAGGATATGTGGAAATAACCAAATATGTTTAGAGATGTAAAGATAAGACGTATTTAATTTAAAATTATTTCAATTTTCGACTGGACTTCCATCAGATGATTTAAATTGGGCTTAAAAGATGCACCAGATTGTTGGAGATTTAAATAAGAGGAAGGGAATTTGCTATATGTGTTATTTTTCTGTAAAAGTTTGGACCTTCTTTAGTCCTAGGCTATTTGTTTTGGGGGATGAGTCAATTTTACTAGAGGGAGACAAAAACATCAAATGATGGGTTCAGACCAGCATTGAGGTGGGCAGACAGATTTTGCTCAGAAGATGGAAAAGTGAGGCCTTTCCACCAATTACAGAGTTGGGAATTAATGAACTGTGGACTGTGAACTGTAAAACTACATGGACTATTATTATTATTATTATACTATTAATTACTATTAATTTATATGCCAAGTGGAGAAAATACAGAATGGAGCAAGATGGAGGTGTGTTCAAACTTTTGACTCATTCTATATAGCCCACATTCGTTAAATGTTTTTTAAAAAGATTAGTAAAAATAAATGGATACATGGCTTTATGGACAATTATTGTCACAATAATTGTATGAGTGTACAGTGCAATGCAAGCTTTTATTTTACATACTTAAAGGTTGTTTTAAAGGTGTTTTAAAAAGTGTTTTAAAGGTTGTGTCAGAAAAAAAAAAGAATCATGTTACTACAACCCTGGAACACAGTGTGTTTGTTGACCTGGAAACTAATCCTACATTGTTTTTTATTGATCGCCACGATTTATTACCACTGTGAGCAAGTGTTTCTCTTTTTTTGTCCTGAATGTTTACATCAGGTGCCACAACAGCGGATTATTATCCTCCACCAAAATGTCCACCTGCCCATCCTTCTCTCCCAGTCAAAAGCCTGAAAAAAGTATAATCTGGTAGTTTAGTGATTAGTACGTCAGCCTCTTGATCTGGCTAGAGTTTTCATGTTGTTTTTCAGTGTCCTTGTGGGTTTCCCCAGGTTACCTTCCGCATTCCAAAAGCATGAAATCAAGGTGATTTGGCTGCTCTAAATTGTCCCGATATTGTGTACATGCGTGCGTGTGTCCTCAAAAATAGATTGGTGCCCTGTCCTGGGTGTATTTGCCTGAAACGTTTCTCTTGATGGGCATGGGGAACCCTGTTGTGACCCTAGTAGAGGATGAAAGCTGAAGATAAAAAATGTATGGTTCTTTAATTAAGGCCTTTAAGTTATCTAAGAAATAAATTGTGGTTTTGTTGAGTTTTGTGTATAATGAAAGTAATTCAATTTTTAGTTATTCCATCTAGACAAAAAAAAAAACAGAAAATCATTGTATGATGGCTGTGCTTTTTTTCACTGGAAAACTACGCAGTCCAAATAAATTCAGAATTGCAGGTTGCATAGGGCACTCTTATTACATGTCCCATCTCCATTTGTTAGTGCAACAGTCTTAACCATGCTTGGCTTACAAATTACCATCTGGACTGCCAAGTGTGGATGATCTGCAATTTCATTCCCTTTGGATAAATAAACAAGTCCAAAGCAGGCAGTAATGACCCTCAGCGCTTTTGTCTTTGTCCTTGATATAGATATGATGGAATTCACATGCAATCCTTAAGTCCTATAAATAGGACTTGGATCAATCAGAGAAAACAAATGAGCTGTCAGGGCAAAAGTATTTACAAGCGATGCACAATTGGGGTCAATTTGTTGAATTATTCAGGGTAAGACTGAGGCAGAGGGGCTGTTTAGAGGCTTGTCGGGTTTGACAAAAAATGACATGCTGTCTTTTCTTCATCTTACAGTACAGTAAATTAAATTGTCCTATTACGTTAACTCAAAATAATTCATGTCATCAGCCAGTAAGAGCCATAGTCATCGATGGCGATGTAGGAATTGCAGACGTGTATTTTTCAGCTATCCTGTCTCTAAATGTAAATAATCTGTTCAGCTCTTCAGGGCATCTTATGGTTTTCTACAAATAAATAGTCACCAGCATTAGAAAAGTTAGCGTCAAAGTCATTTGAAAGGTGGAAGATTACTGTGTGGTTCCCCTTGTTTGTTATAAAAACAGTGCGATTTTAAGGTTTTAAGTTCTTGTAATGGGATTTGAACTCTGTCAGCACCTTGTTGATGTCACGAAAAAAAAAGTAAGAAAGTTCAGGTCAATGGGTTTAGTGAATGTTATGACTAATTTAAGTACTCTTATTTAAGTTATTTAAGTTCTCTTCAAATTAAAGTACAGACCTTATGTGTGTCTCTTATTCATGT